>BMAO01023018.1:0-84085 GCA_019973975.1 Trichonephila clavata | reverse complement strand
GATAGAAAAAATTCGTAATGGAGCCGACAATACCACATTAAAAAAAAAAAATTTTTTTTTTGTTTATAGCGGCACTGTGGATCGATGCTTAATAAAGACATCTCAAAAAGGATTTTTTCAAAAGTTGCTTTACGAAATTATCTAATACGGTTAATCTAATAATGTTTAAATTCAATATGAATTTGAGAAAATTAAAAGTTTTCAATTTAATAATAACCTAATAATTTAGAAAAACATAATTTAGGAAAGAAGTGATTTTTGCCCATGGTTTTACAACGCTTATAAACAATGCTCGTTTTCCTTTTCAGAGAGTTATTCCTCTATTAAAATGTAGTTTCTAGTAGTTTTATTTGATATTAAGTTATAAAAAAAATTTTACAACTTCTTTTGACTTTTGACCAAATGATTTTCATTACAAAGCTTGTTTTAAAAGCACTTCAATATTAACATAGTATTATTAATGTTAGCGAAGTTTTAAGTTTAATTTTATTTTTTAGGAACTTAATGGTACTTAAGTACTATGTTAAAAAAATGCTAGTTTTATGCGGTTTTTTTAAGTTCTAATTGTAACCAGATGTCATATAATCAAACAGGTGAATCAAGCGATTCACAACATAGCACTAAAAAACAGAAATAAAAGAAAGCATATATTAAAAGCTAATCCTGATCTATGTCTACCCGCTTACATGTATACTCCTAGTTGGAGAGTAATTTCATATGACCGTGTTTACTATTGTCGCTATGTTAGCATCAGGGGTGGCTCTAGAGCCACGTAAACTGGACCCATGTCCGAGGCAAATTTTTAGGGGCGGCATTGGACCGAATTTGAAAAAATACCTTTTTTTCTTCTTTTTTTGTTGAGAAAAAATTGGTATGAAAATATTTTTTTTGGAAATATTATTATTTATACTTTGGGAACTTAGTACCTAATTTAAGTACCTGGAAATTTATTTTAGACTGAATTGAAATGCCGACTACTTCTAGTAAAATTTGTAACGCTATATATCTCTTTTAAAAAATAAAGATTGCGCTGCGTGGGACGATTTGTTGTAGCAAGTATATGGGCCCCCGACTTCGGGCACAGGTATAGAGATTGTCTTTTGTATATGGATATTTCTACAAGGGTGACAAATGTACACAAAACAATATTTTGCTTAGAGCAGCATTTGGCAAATTGCAGTTCTTCAAAATTCTGCTTTTTTGTAGAGTTAAAAATTATGTTTGTTAAAAAGATATTGTTCACTCTTTTCTAATTTATAAATACATCTCTAAAAAAAAATTACTTTATTTGCATGCCCATTTAAATATCTGACTGGCTTTTTGACAGAATTTATTTTTAAATATGTATTTGATTTATCTTTTTTGCAATTTCCAGTTATATATTTGTACCCAGCGATGTCAATCTGGTATTTCATTTCATGTATATTATTTTCTTATTTTGTACTGTGTACGTTAAATCGTTAAAGTCAGTTTTCTTATGTGTTGACCCTTGAATAGTTCGAGGCTGGTGTGTACGTTAAATCATGAAACTTGATATCTTTTTTCTTGAATTCTAATTCTAACTTGATATGTTTGCCAGCTAAAATTGGCACAATTCAATCTCTTACATTTAGCTCGTTTGAAATAGCAACAAGTAATTATGTTTTATATAAGTTCGAATTAATATGTATTTTTTAAAACTTAATGTAATATACAAATCCTCCTGTAAGGTACACCTCTCCGAATAAGGCACAATTAATGTTGCTACTGGTCTCTTTGAATATGGACCTTATGTATTTACCTCTTATTTAAGGGGACATTCTATTTATAAGTGACGCTGAAAAAAAGTTTCTTATTTCTTTTTGTAAAATTTTAAGATTTCAAAGACAAGTTTGTGTTTCCCTTTAAATAAATTAAATATAAATCTGTCCTGATAAATCAATGTCCTTTAACAGAGGAATAAAAATTGCAATATTGTTTGTTCCACGCTTCAAATTAGAGACAAAACAGAATATGAAATAATGCGATTGCAACTCGTGGGGGTGCTTTTTCTTTGGGTTTACGTAAGAAATAAAAATGCTAGCTTAGGTTGACACAATGCACAAATTGTCAAAAAGATCCGTACAACGGAATGTTTTCAGTAAATTTCTGTAAGTACAATATTTTATTGCTCATTTCAAACAATGATTCAGTAATTAAACTTTTTCTAATAAGAATTTTCATTTTTCAGGAGCTTCAAATTTTAAAAAACCTGTGACTAAGGCATTTATTTGTATATCAATTATTTAAAGATAAATACTGCTTGAATTTCTAATTAAATTAATTTGATTAGCATCAAATGACAAAATATCCAATGTCTGGTCTGGTGGATTTAAATTTCTGGCTCTAGGACATATTGTGTCAAACACAAGGTTCCTTATTGGAAGGTAATGGTATAACATACACCCCCGCATTGAGGGGGGCCAAAGCCTAACTGACACCAAATACAATTTAGTCCCAAAACCTGATCTTGCCGGGGGGCCTTAGTATTCTCGATTAGGCCACTGAAGGTACTATTATATTTTTACCCTATTAGGATAAAGTATTAAGGAATATTTTATTGTATTTGCCTTCATGAAAAAAAGGACTGTAAAAATAATATATATATTTAGTTTAAAAAATCTCTTTTGTGTGTGTTAAAAGAAAAAAATATATGTGTATACATTTATGTAATAAATAAATTCACGTAAGTACATAACGATTTTAACTGAAGGGATTACTGAGTTAAAAGAAAACTAGCTAATTTTAATGTCAATGAAATTATTTTGTATGTACATATCCTTAGCTATAGTTAAGAGTACATGGTTTGTAAAATTTCATCTTTGGATTAAATATAATCGAAATAATACTAATTGAAGTCTAAAGGATCTATTCACGTACCTATCACTAATCCTATTGGGGAAATTCTATTATTTTAAATATTATTCAATTGAAAACTTTCTACCGAAGAAGATGCGATTGAATCGTGTCGTATATGTAAGCATTAACTTTTAGGTCCGAGAAAGAGAGAGGTGTTAGGAGTTAGATAATAGAAGTTTGTGATTAACGTAAAGTAATTGAAAGCTAGACGAGAGCGACTCGTCGATTAATTAATTAATATTTAAAATTCATATTTGACGGTTCAGTCATTAAGATATTAGAATTAGAATCATATCGACTAGAAGTCGATTATTTGAGATATGAGTTACAATTATTTCCAGACGTAAGTGACTCTACTTATAATGAAATATTAAATATCTCATCTTCCTCGCTCTGGCTCCAATACTTTATATATGTACATTTTCTTCCTTGGTTTAGTGAGACTTATAAAAGGATTAATAAATTATATTTGTTTTGATTATGGCTGGTGTTCATTCTGATTTCCAATAATTAATGGATTTCAGGGGAAATCCATTACAGATGCTAATTTTTTTCTTCATAAGACAGGTTCCACTTCCAGAACGAGACATGCACATCCTTCATTACTGTTCCCACTATTTAAAAAATGCGATTTATTTGTCTTGTTTATTGTAAATTTTTCTTTTTTCTTTTCTGAATCATCTTGTGTTAAGTCAATATAACACTTGTGATTTTAGATGGTTTCTCTCTCTCTCTTTTTTACACATCAAAAGAAATTTAGTAATATTATGTTGCAATTATAAACATAGTCTTATAAGTAATTGTGTTATTACTGATCAAAGAATCAAAAATGCATTTCTTAAAAATTCTTTCGGAATATTTAAAATTTGGGAATTAGGTCAATAATAGGTTAGTTATTTCAATGTTTATTTTCTTTTTTAATTCAAAGACAGATAAATTTAGTAGAATTATTATCAATTTATTTTCAAATAAGATTGCACATTTGTTAATATTTAAATGTTATCGAAAATATCCCGAAATGACATTTTTTTGAGGAAGTTAAAAGACAGAATTTTATTGGAATCAGAAGTACAATGTATTTTTTTTTACTATTATGATAACCATGAAAATACTCCAAAACACGTAAACTGTATCAGATCGTGGTACGAATTAAAGACAAGGCTAGAGTAAAATTGTACCATTGACGCGGAACAACAAAATGTATAACGTAGAGAGAAAAAGAGATGGTGCGCCATCATTGAAAGAATGATTGCTGAAGTACAATGTAGCCAGTCAAAAATTTGGCATTCAGAGGAACTAGTAGGAAGTTCAGATAATGGTAATTTTTTAAAGACAGGGGGGTTTAGATATCAGCCAAATTCGATCCAGTTATTTCACAGAACACCTTAATAATGTCTCAGTAAATGCGAAAATAACAAAAAGCGTATTCCGCACTACTTAGGGCAACATTTTCAAAATGAAATAATTACTATTTTAGCCGAGTCTATTCGTAATGAGTAAGTATTAACGTCACACTGTTCAGCTACACAAGGGCGTTTGGCGACGGAACTCATAATTTTGAACCATGGTCAAGTGACAAGAACTGGTACCCTTCTCCAAACTACTCCAACGTGACGACGTTTGAGCTCTTGACATATTTAACGTGCATCACGCCCCTACACGACGGGTCTTCAGAGGCACTAGGCTCGAACTCATGATATGCCTGCCGAAAGTCCGTTACCTTGGCCACTGGTCTACTACAGCCCTATTCGTAATGAGATAACACGCATTGTCAAAAAAAAGCAAAATATTACACTATAATTCTTGTTACTACATCAGATATTAGTCAGAAACAACAAACAAAGTTTTTATTGAATGTGAGAGCACAATACTGATGGTAAGGTATATATTTTAGAATTTTTTCTAGGAATTTTTTAGGAACACAAGAAAGGCTTTCAGATATGGACACATTCTCCGTTGAATCCGAAATTGATTTCAGCAAAATTATTGACAAATTTGATTTTCCAAAATCCAGAAAAGTTAGTTTATAATTAATTAATAAGTAGTTTTTATAAAGGACTGATTTATATACTTTTCCTTTCATTTCCCGATATTTATGCTTTAGAACATTTTTTTATATTTTTTGAGTAAACACTGTTGTTTTGCTATTCTAATAGTAAAATGTCTATTTATATTTCGAAGGTAATATTTATTAATATTTTGTTAAAGTATTTTGTTACGATCATAACCCATTAGCTGACCAAAAATATAAAGTTTTGCGCTTCAAATTTTCGCATTTTTATAATAATGTTTTATTTTTTACTCCGATAAACAGGTAGATAAATTTTTACTTAAATGTATAAGTATTAAATATACAAGTATTATAATAAATAAGTAAATACGTAAGTATTATAATAAGTAGTTAAATATATAAGTATTAAATTTAAGTATTAGTCAAAATATGAAAAATTCTCTAGAGGGGCGGCACTTTAGGACACTTCGCACGCGGGCGGCCGACACCCTAGGATTGGCCCTGCAAACTAAATGTATTATAAATGAAATGATTAAATTTAACATGCCACGCATTTAAAAAACTTAGTAGGTGCATAAAGATTAGGAGTTAAACATATTAACATTATATATAATTCTGAGTTGCAGTTTCGATAATTTTATTTAGTTAATGTATCAATTCCGAACAAAATCTTCTACAGAACAATTTTGGTTTTTTAAATAAATATATAATGCGCGTTGATCAAAACTTCAGTCGGACAGTAGTTCCTGCATATTGAGTAATTCAGAGAATTCTGCGTGAGATTGAAACTAGGATTTTGAGCAAAAACTCCTGTGTTATATCTTCTGAGGATTTATCATCTTCCTTTTTAAAACATTATTCTGCTGAAAACGCTTAAAACTATATTTTTCACGCAATTTGTTTGAATTTTATTTAAAAATATGAATAAATACATTATTCCTTTTCTTTGAACGCAGATTTCCTACACTATAAAAATGTCGCTCATATGGTAATGAATTTGTTGAGGAAACTCATTTCAAGCTGTGGGCCTTTTAATTTTACTGGACTCCACCAACCTCTTTATTAAGGAATTCGTTTTTTTTTCTAATACTCGACACAAAAAAAGCAATTATTTTTAATATCACCCACAATTTAATACACTTAGAACGATATTGCAGTAGTTTTGTGGAAGTAAGTGAACTGAAAATAGTACATCACAGATTTTCTTTATTACAATGAAAAACAATATGTTTATCATTAGAAAATGTTTTAGTACCCATTCATATCCCCCAAACAGTTCATTTTTATAAATTTTTTCAAAAAGAACAGTTTTTATTTAAATACTGAAATAGTTCGATATAATAACACTAAAAACACTTATATTGCGATAAAAGTCACTATGCATCATACTGAAAATAAACTGGAAATTTAATCAGAAATGTTAAAATAATATGAATATAATTTCTTTATTTTAGATGCTTAAAAAAGACAACATAAAAAAAAATCCAAAATATTAGAGCTAAATATATATATGATTGCTTTCAATAATATACTTGTTATTATGGTTCTTTAATTTTTCTCTTCAACTAACTGCTCTTTTCCCACTTATTTGCTTCCAAGATACAGATAATTTAAATCTTTAGATAATCTTCAAAATAGATAAAATGCAGAAATCATTAATAATTTTGGATGAAATGGATAAAATATTTAAAACCGCGTTTGAACAAGTTTCTATTAAACAGGGAGGGAGGGTGATAAGGCCCAAAAATTTTAGCAATTCTCACATGCTTGGCTGCCAAGATGACGGTGGCTATCTGGGATCTGTCGCCCCATTCCGAGAGGAAGGTCATGGTGAAGGCCTCCATGAACACCCATCGCAACGAAGCTTTCTTCACGCCCCCTAACTCCACGTCACTTTTCCACTAGGGGAGAGAAAGAAAGGAAGCATTCGTTAGAAAAAGATCATCTTTTTTGTCCAGGAGCTACTGTAAGAAATTCAGTAAGAAAAGTTTAAATAATTGCAAGTCCTCAAAATTGTACAAAAGCACAAGTCGACATCAAAAAGGCAATTTATTCTTTTCTTACTTCTACTTTTCAAGTAAAATATACAAATATAATGAAACACTTTAAAACTTGAAGTAAAATATATGTTTGTTATTATTTAAAAAGAAAATATATATTAAAAGTAAAATTTATAGAGACAAACGCATTTTTTTATTAATTTAATCAAGAATTCTTTTATTGAATATATTACTGCAAATATTGCCAAAGTCTGTTTTTACGCGTGATTACTAGTAAAATAGTTAAACATCTACGATCATCCGTCATGCTGTGTTCTGACCAGTGGTAACTGGCTATCACTGCAGAGCCTTAAGGAATTACACAAATTAGAATTTTTGCAACTTTTTAGCTCGAACACGCACACATGTTCAGTCTACATATATGCCCGATGAGGATATAAATGTCTATGATGCAGATGACTCATCTTTACTGGAAGAATCTTGACCACATCTGAGGAATGTTCTCACTTTTTATCCTCCCACAATAAATAGAAACCATAAGTGATAATTTCACATTTGTGTTCTTACATATACAAGTGTAATAATGTTTTATCATTTTAGTGAAAATTTTTAAATCCATAACACTTTTTATAATATTTTATGCTTCAGCAAATGCGATGTTATTGAATTTTAACTTTTAGTATACCTAACTTTTTACAGTAATCTATAATCCATTAAGCATCTGGTTTTAATACTGTAAGCGATTGTTTGGTACAGCGTAGCCAAGCCTGGCTTTGCGCCATTAAAATCAAACACTCAACTCAGTGTGCAACAACTCAAATGAAATCGGAAAAGGATGAAATCCTTCAGGGCTATTTTCCTGATAATGTCGGTGATAATTCCACAAGACTTATCCTCAGCGCAAACAAAATTAACTGAAAATTCAGAAATAGTTACAATACGTTTTGTTTTATTAAAGACACTTGAGAGAGATGGCATAAATCAGGCACAAAGGATGTTATAAATAATCTGTACAACAAATCAGGATTTGATATTTTCAACTAAAAATGCTCTGGTATAGTAAACAAGGATAAGCAAATAATACTTCTATGCCAGGGCCCAGCCAAAGATTTCTATCAACAAAATGCTTCACAAGTTTGTGTAAGAGTAAAAAAATCACAGAGGTTAAGCTCTATTTCAAAAAGTCAAAGTAGTTCCCCATGTAAAAAAAAATTTCAAATTTATTTCGCAAACACTGTAAATATTTTAAAATCCAATGATACTTTATTTTATACCTTGGAAACAATTTTACGCGATTCGGCTAGATCATACAGATGAATAGTATGAATGCGTTCTTGCTAAAATTTAAATTCGTGTCTTTCTCAACCTCTGTAATAAGAACGCTTTGTAAGATTGAGGAATTATGGAAGAGTTCCTACTTCCCATTTTTATTGTAATTAGCCGTAAAAAACGAATTTTGGATATTTAAGGTAAGGTAAACATTATATCATTTCCTAAACATAATGAGTCATTTGTGAAGGGTTGTAAAAGTATTTTAAGGAAAACCTCCCTTAAAAACAACCCTTCACTGTGAAGAAAATCCGGATAATGTTTTTTGGCGATGGTATTTCGAAATAAATATGCGAGTTATAACAAATAAAATTATCAAAAAGAAATACACAATTATGAAAAGTAATAAAATTAGTGCAACACAACACTCCAATACGAAGGAATGAAATCCAAAAATACGTTTGTGATTCTAGACACCCCGAGAGAAAATTTTTCTGTTGGTAGAATATTGTCTTATGAATACATTAAGTTGACACGAAAGCGATTGATTTGACTTTTTTTTTTATTTGGGGAAAGAGGAAGCGAGTATACTGGTAATTACTCATGAATGTGAAGGGGAAAAAATCTATTCAAAGCTTATCTTTCACTTTCGGAGTTGATAAATGGTTTTTCCTTTTATGGTCTCTGAAGCATCCTTATAGTGCTTTAACAATATAATCAAAAATAATATATCGTTGCATGAATGTATGAAGTGAAAGCTCTCCAATAATTTCCAGAATTTTTTATTCAATTTTATCCTGCAACACTCAAAAAAAAAAAGATTGAGTTATCTAAAAACATAAAAAAAAATTGAAAGAATGAGACAGAAAAAACAATTTTCTTTTTTATCTCCAGCCCTGTGTAAAAATATGTAAAAACTAAATTTTTTCCTACAAGTTTTCTGTTGATATTTTCGACATAATAGTTAGTATCTCATTCAACAAGAATGAGAATACGGAATTTTTTTAAAAAAAAGAATAGATAATGTTTTAAGAACAGCTACGGTATATACAGTTAGTATTTGATATATAGTATTTGATCCCAATATCGTTAGCTGCAAACAAAATCAAAAGAGAAATACATTCAAATCCCTCCGATTAAATATTATCCTGTATGGTCCTGATGCATGCAAAACATGTTCATGTAATCGCATCATGTATTCCTCTGGGCAAGATATCAGAAGATGACGATAAAAAAACGATTCAGAACTTTTCCTGTTTTTAACACAAGAATTGCGAAAAAATCACAATAATTTAACACATCATACTAAGTAGAACTCGAAGTTACTATTGAATAAGTAATCGGAAGCATTTCTGTAGGCACAATTTAAGTGAACTAACTAAAGGAAGCCCGGGGCGGAAGCTACTGTTAAAGAGGAGGAGACGATTGGTGTTTTCCTCAACTCAAGTCACCCCATTCAATCCTCTTATCGTGGTGTGAATTCAAAGCCCAAAGGTTTTTTTCACAAGAACGGAAAAAGGTACAAAAACGGGTTATTTAATTACCGAACAGGATTACAAGAGACAGGATGCTTTAAATGTTGCTTAAAGGATCGCTTTCTTTTAGCCCTTGAGAATCAATTATAACAGGGCCACTCATTTCTACAAATACGTCAGAGAAAAAAAGGTATAAATTCACCCCGAGAACAGCATAAAACTCAACAAATTGGCAGAGAAAAGCAGTTCTTTTAAAGATAGATTTTATTGTTGAAATGTGTGCGGTATACTAAAAAAGTTATATAAATTGTATATTTAATGAAGCTTTTTTTATCGTTCGTTTGTGTAAAGAGATGAAACCTGCTCAATATTACAAGAGAGAGTTCTCTCGGATATTGTTACAGTTCGAAAGACAAAGAGCACGTTTTGCATGCTCGCCTTGAATAGTGAAAGCCCTTACTCCCATCTTAGTCTCCACAGTCTTTTGCACTTCTTCCATCTCTTCTTTGCCGGCGTCGCTGCTCATCATGTAACCTGTTTTAAGGGGAGAGAGCGCATTTCGATTAATCTCGCAGTGAACAGATTTTAAAAAAAAGATCCTTAATAAGTTTCTATCTTTTCTCAAAATTTCTTTATCACATTTTTGAAAACGTACTGAACTTTCTATGCATTTTGTGTTAAATATTTTTGATTTAAGCCTTAAGAAAGACACATAAGATAAAAAGTCATTGTTTATAATAAATTCAAGTACAATACATTTTCATAATTTTTTTTTTAAAATTGAAACCAGTTCCCAAGCAGCATTTTATATGTAACAACTTACAATTAATGTTGTAACTAATTTAAAGCCTAAAAAACTTAAGAAAGAAATCATCTGTAATAGAAAACTTAAGAAATAAAGAAATTATCTGTATTAAACGTTAAGGACCAAATACTTTTATGCATTAAACATAGCTCCACAAGAATTTCAACATTACTATGCTTTCCCCCTTATTAGATAACCGATCACCAAGTAAAATGCTTTAATTTGCGCAGTAAAAATATTAAAGATTTCTTTTAGAAAAAACTGTGTCATTTTTCAGTTGTAAAACCATTGCTTTTATATAACAAATATTGATCCCTACAATATTAATAAGAAAAAATTATTTTTCTTTTCCGTCGATTTTCAGAAGTTGCTGCAGAATACGTTGAAAGATGTGTCAAAGTATAGCTAAACTTTCAAAACGGAATTAACAATATTCACTTATGGATTTTATATTCCAAAAGAAAAGATTAAAGTTTATCTTTAATGAAATGCAAACTAGATGTCCCTACCGGTAGGACGCAAATTTTGGACTACCAACAATCGAAGTGCACTTTCAAGATCTACAGTTTATAAGAGAGAAGGCTTGAAGTGAATCATCAAAATGGGTGCTCCAACAGAAGTTACACGAGTGGAAGAATGCTTTCGTCGTCGTAAATTGATCCGCCGTGTGGTCAAAGATTATATATGTTACCGTAAAATCCGTTATTTTATAGAATATTTCATGAAATACCTTAACTGACATCGTTAAAGTGTATAAAATTATTGAATTCTACTATTTTACTAGGTATTCTGTAGAATAACGATTTCTTGATCTTTAAAGTATAAAATACAGAACTCGAAAGTTCTTTGAACTCGTTCTAGCTGCTGTTAATCAGTTTTGAACCGCTTAGAGCTGTTTTGCAATGACGCGCGCGCGCGCGTGTGTGTGTGTGTGTGTGTGTACGCATGCTTCATTCTCTTGTTTTTAAACGTAGAATTTAGGTGGTGAATATACAACTCTATGTTAGCGTTTTACATTTTCAATTATTAACAAACATTTTGCAACCTGTTTTCAAGCAATGACTGCTGCAATAATGGAAGACTAACTTGTAAATAAGAAAGTTCATTGCGAGAGATTTGATTCTCTTTTTAAATAATCGTGGAACACAAAGAAAAAAAGTGTTGCACTTACTCGTGAAAAATTCTTAGCTTTAAAAGCAGAAGTGAAACGTTGTAAAACAGCTCTAAATAAAGTACCATGTGACTATATATTTTTTTACTCCAGCATTAGAATATCCTTGAAGTTAAGTGGTAGAAAAATTAATTGTGTGTGTGTGCCAGTTACAGATGCAAAACATATTGCTTCCCCCACCATCTTTCTGTTTAACTAATGTTAGCAGTATGAACAATTATAAGTTATATCATTTTCTTTTCCTTGTTATTTATCAATTAATCATCGACAATAGGGATGAAATGTGTTTTTCGAGAGGTTTCAGCTATTTACGATCAATTAATTTATAAAATAAATTTGAAATTGTTTATTTTTCACTTTAACTGTCTATCATTATTTATTTTATAGAATTATAGTAAAGTATGAAATTTTTCATCCATTATATACTTTAACTGACTTGTCTAGTTATTTCATCAAATACCTAGCTATTCGATGAAACAACAGAATTATATACTTTAAAGGTGACATATATATATCGAAATCAATTGTGCTTGAGGTAATGCATAAAAGGCTTATGCGCATAAACTTCTGCTTGTAACATCTGATGATAAGTCTCGAAGTCGAACATTTGCCGAAGAAACGTTACAGAAAATGGAGGATGGTGAAAAATTTTCTACAACGTTTCGGATGAGACAAAATTTCAGGCATTAGGTTGTACTGACAATATTCTTTTATGGGGATTAGAAATTCATCCTGCCAAATTGGAGAAAACAAGAGACTGCCCTAAAATAGACTTGTGGTGTGGTTTACAGCACGGACGAAGGCTCTTACGAAGAAAATGCCCTCTGACCTTGATATGCTTGAAATTTTTGCCTCTAATAGAGGCAATCCAGTACCCTTCTCCAGCAGGATGGGGCCTCACCCCATAGGAAGTGCGAAAGGTTTCAGATGTAAAGAGTGAAGAACAGGAGGTCCAATATATGGTTATCACCAACATCCCCTGCCATAACACCTTAAGTGGATACAGGAAAGACATTGCTTACGAAACTCAGTTTGTGACACTTATTCAGAAGTCGAATTACAGCTATCCTTCAGAGTCTTGATCCTGCATTGCTTCATAAAACATAGTGTAACGAATTCGAAACCCATTCTGAAACTCTAGGCGGCAATGCGGACTTATCCGAGGGAGTGCGCCTGCGCGAGTGCTACGCCTGGGATTTTTTTCGGTGATTACCTCTCGACGAGAGAGGTCGTTTTAGCTCCCCAGCGAGTTCAATGTAGATATTTCGATTCCGGTGATTGTCTCGTAACGAGAGAATACGGTAAGCTCCAGCAGTGAGCTTTGTGAAGAGACAATTCAGTGAATATCTCTCTAAGAGAAATGTATGAGCTCTACCAAGGAGCTTTACGTGAACGTTTTGTATCTGCCGGAGGCACAGATGTTTTGGATGCCATCCTGACACATTCTTTAGTGTTTCCTCTAAAATTCAATCATTCTGTCACAGTGGCCCACACAAGAGGGTCCTCGGGTCCAGACATCCCCTGAATGCCTTGATGTTTTTTTCTCGATTGATTACAATCCTATGTATATATTACGAAAAATTAACTAAGTATTGTTATTAATAGTTAATATTATTAATAAATGCTAATTATTCATTCAATAATTAATTTTTTACTGTTTTTTGTTCGTGAAAATTGACAAAATCAACTGAATATATTGGGTGGTGTATTGGAGCATTAATGAGAATAGTGGACTTTCGACCCTAGCCCCCTCCCCTTGAAAATTTCCTGTGTGCGCTACTGTTCAGTCATCAAATCTATATATATAAAGGAGGAAAGCGACTCACTGACTGACTGACTAATCACGAAGTCTCTGGAACTATTAAACCTACAGACTTGAAATTTGGTAAACATGTTCCTTTGATGGAGTAGACATCAGCTAAGAAAGGATTTTCCGAAATTCGAAACGCAAGGGGCGTTACGGGGGGTTAAGGGCTTCAATAATAATTGTTTCCATGTTTAAACTACTTGATGTACAATCTTGAAATTGGGTAAGCGAATTCCTTTCAGGGAGTAGAGATCCGCTACAAAATGAGTTTGCTGAAAATCGACCCCCAAGTGGCGTTGCAGGGGCTTAGGGGGCGTTATAGATAATTATTTCCATTTTTAAACTATTTGACGCACTGTCTTTAAATTTGATATATAGATTCCTTTCGTAGAATAATGATCAGTTACAAAACGGGTTTTGTGAAAACAGACTTCTAAGTGGCGTTGCGGGGGATTAAGGGGCGTAATAGATAAATATATCCGTTTTTAAACTACTTCACCTACCTGCTTGAAAATTGGTAGGTAAGTTTCTGTCCTGGAGTAAATATCCGCTACAAAATGGGTTTTGGGAAAATTGCCCCCCAAGGGGTGTTGCGGGGGCGGGGGGTTTAAGGGGCGTTATAAATTCCTATTTTTAAGCTATTAGACGTACAGTCTTGAAACTTAGTAAGCAGATTCCTCTCATAGGGTAGAGATACGCTAAAAATGGGTTTCGTGAAAATTGCCCCCAAGTGGCGTTGAGGGGACTTAAGGGGCGTTATAGAAAATTATTTCCATTTTTAAACTATTAGACGCACAGTCTTTATATTTGATAAAGAGATTTCTTTCATAGAGTAGAGATCAGCTATAAGAAGGTTTTGTGAAAACAGACCTCTAAGTGGCGTTTCAGGAGAATAAGTGGCGTAAGAGATAAATATTTTCGTTTTTAAACTATTTGACCTACCTGCTTGAAAATTGGTAGGAATGTTTCTTTCATGGAGTAAATATCCGCTACAAAACGGGTTTGGAGAAAATTGACCCCCAAGGGGGTGTTGCGAGGGGTTAAGGGCAGATATAAATAATTATTTCTTTTTTTAAACTATTAGACTCACAGTATTGAAATTTGGTTAGAAAATTCCTCTCATAGAATAGAAATACACTGCAAAATGTGTTTTGTGAAAATCGACCCCTAGGTGGTGTTGCGGGGGTTCAAGGGGCGTTATTGATAACTTTTTTGCATTTTTAATCAATTGGACGCACAGTCTTCAAATTTTGCTAAGCAGATTCCTTTCATAGAGTGCAATTCCCCTACAAAATGGGTTTTGTGAAAACAGACCCAGAAGTGGCGTCGCGGGGGCTCAAGTGGCGTTATAGACAATTATCCCCGTTGTTAAACTGTTAGACGTACAGTCTTGAAATTTGATAAGCAGATTCCTTTCGTAAAGTAGAGAACCGCTACAAAATGGGTTTCGCGATTATCAACTACTAAGTTTAATTTCGGAAGATTAAGAGGCGTAATCGATAAATATTTCCATTCTTAAGCTACTTGATCATCCTGCTTGAAAATTGGTAGGCATGTTCCTTTCATGAAATAGAGTTCCTCTAACAAAGAGTAAAACGAAAATTGACCCCCAAAGATGTTTGCGAGGGGTCAAGAGAAGTTACAGAAAAAAATTCCTGTTTTTAATTGTTAGACCCATATACTTGAAATTTGTTAAGCATGTTTCTTTTGTTGAATAGGGATCCACTAAGAATGTATTTTAAGCAAATCAAGTTCTGGGGGGTTGCAGGGGGTTACTGGGACGTATTGACAAAAAAAATTACTTTTTTCGAGCTACAAGGACTATAATAATGAAATTTGGTTTGCATTTTTCTTTTGTTGAATTGAAATCCGCTAAGAGCGGTAATTTTGGAAAACGGCTCTCAACGGGATTACGGGGATATTTATAGTAAAACATTTGCTTTTTTCTGTTAGATTTAGACTTGAAATTTGACTTGCATGTTCAGTTTACGGAGTAGAGATCCACCGAAAATTGGTTTTGCGGGAATCCACTTGGTTTTTGAGTTACGAAAGAGCAAACATCATTCTATGCTTCAATTTTAGAGATTTTTAGAAAATACAAATTAGATGAGTTCTGCCCTTTTTTTTTATCAACAGGTGACAGTTACAGGTATAAGTATATTTTTCAATTCAATCGAATTCTTAATGCTAGGACTTAGATATCAATAATTTATACATATATATAAGCAGTAAAAATTTATAAAACATCATGAAATACCCAGCGAAGCGGGCGGGTAACAGCTAGTAGCATTATAATTTACCTAAAACGTTTTCTAACAGAAGTAAATAGTTGTGTATGTGTGTCGTCCTTTGTGTTTGTAAATGAACCATTAATACATCAATCAGGTTTCATCAATTGACATTACAGTGGCTGGAAATCACGAACAGATCCGATGCGTTACGTTCGACTAGTAGCGGGCACACTAAAATCGCACAGTAAAACATTGCAAAAAAGAAACTGATATTTCTTTATGGAACGTAAAAATCTTAAGGGAAAATACCTTTGTTTATTTCTAGTTAATATTTAAAAGAAAGAAGCCATATTTTTCGGCCATATGGTAAATTACAATACAGTGATACTAAATCAAGATCATGCGGCGTAAAGAAACAAATAAATATAAATTTTGGGAGGGATTGAATGTAAGGGATACTTTATATAAACGTTTGATTTATTTCTCATAATAAAAGCCACATCGACTGTGTGTGTGAGTTGTACGTTCTTATATTTTATTATTACATCTTGTATGATTCTGTTTTATGGATTATAGACCTCAAGTCATGCAAGCATGTAAGTTAGGAAGTTAACTACATCTTCCAGTTTTCTTTCGTAATTTTCCTCTCTAAGGAGTTATACAAAGAGATGGCAAAAAGGAAGGGATTAATTGAGATAAGAACGCTTGATACGAGAATCTAAAGTTAGAAGTGAATGAGTTGTACAGTCTTAAGTTATAGATGGTATTAGAATTGTTAAAATTTAACTTAAGAGAATTATTAAAAGCTACAATTTTCATCTAACTTTTATCCGGAATATTTGAATACATTCTAAATCCCTGCAATAGAGATTTGTTTGTTTCATTCCCTACAAAAAAATTAAGAATACTAAATGAATTTCCTGAATTAAAAAGTGTTCTGAGTCTGATTCGTTGTAACTCCGGTGTGCAATTGAAAACATTGACTTCGAAGCAGAATTGAGAATTCTGTAAAGGCTGAAATTAGAAATCGAGATGTACAAAGGAATTGTTATTAATTGCATTGGTAAGTTCCGAAATGAATCATCAGAAGAATTTGAGATAACTTATGGGGCATCCAGGAAGCTAATTTAAAGTCTTCAAAATAATATTCTAATTCTGGTAAGGTATCTAACTTGGCTCACAGAGTCCCTTTTTTAAAGTTTTCGAAAAACCTAATGCTTTTACATTTTAATTCCAATTTCATGTATAATAATTTAAAAATGCACTTACAAATTATTTATTACATTTTAAAAGTTCTAATCAAATCTTGGAATTTTATCTAATATTCTGTTTTAAAGAGAATTCTATATTTCTATTTTTTTTAATATTTTCTAAAAACAGTGGCACAGTACATTTTTTAAATATAGCCATACCTCACTTAGTTTTGTTAATTCAAAAGTACAGCATTAAATGGAAAAAAAATCCGCGCTTAGTAGAACATTCTTTCTGGAAGAAGATAAGTTATTTGATTTTGCCAAATTTTGTGTTAAAACAAAATTATTTGAATATCTACCTAAAATTAATTTTTTAAAAAAAATTTAAAGGACACACACACACGTGATGAATCTATTCTAAGGATGGTAGGTTATGTTTGGGTACTGTATCTGCAATATTTCTCGGCGATCGATGTGTCATATGCATTCTCGGATTTAACCTTGAAAAGTGACCACAGTTTATTTTTGCAATATTATTTTAGTGGGAATATTTTGGAAAGATTCTCCGACAATAAATCTTTCCAAACTGCATAATAATGTTCCCATCAGTACTAAATGAAACTTTCTATTCGAATTACTAATAGCACTGCAGAGGGTCAATACTAAGTGAAACTCCTCTGATCGTTCTTATGTGTTTTTATGAATAGACAAGAAGTTTTAAGTCAATTTTCTACAGAGTCAAAAATTAAGCTAACCGAAGCCACAAATTAGGAATATTAGACAATTTTTCAATAAGTATTTTTGTAATAAAAAGATAAATCTAATCATAATTTCAATAAAAAAAATTCAGTTTTTCAACTTTTGTTGTATGAGTACCTTATGACTACCTAGGAATTTTTCACTTTTTTGAATGCGAAAGGTAGGAAAGAACTGATATTGATTGAAGGGTGTATGAAGGAAGGATTAATTGCTTCGAATTATGAATGTACTTAATGTAATGAGTGAATACGAAAGAGTGTTGCTTTGGATGGATTTGAATGGAGATGTTGGAAAAAAAAAGATATGGATGTGCATGATGTTTGCAGAAGTATAAGAAAGAATTCGTGGTCTACTGTTACCCTGTACGCTCCTCTTGGAAAAGATTTCAGCAGTAAGAAAGTGCTGCTTTTTTACATTTTTATCTTAAATATATTTGATTAATTTCTGTATTGTTTTTACATATGATTTCATTACGCATTCATCTTGTCCCGCTATGTTCACTTTCCTCCGTCGTTGCTTTCGTTTGGCACCATCTCGTTCTGGCGTGGCGCTTTTTTCGGTTTGCGCCAAGGGTGTGGGCTCTCCTGGATTTTACCAAATATCGCATTTAAAAAATATGTCACGTTTAAAATCCTTATAGATTTTAAACGTTTTTGTTTGTGGGTATTTGGCAGCAGTATTTTATGCACCAATATTTTTTTCTGTAACTGTGGAACAATAAGAAAAGCGAATTCTGGAAGTTGATAACGAATTTTAGAATGGAAAAATAAAAGGAAAATATGACTGCAAATAGCATTTTAAACGTAGTCGTAGATCTTAACATTTACAATAGAAAAAAAGAAGAATTTTGGAAAAATATATGGATATAAGTCTTGACCATGTCTAAGGAAATAAGGCAGTACAAGGTATGTAAACTTTAGAATAATTTAAAATGTGTTATGCTTTAAATGAACTTTAGTATCAACTTTACATGAATTAACTAAAATTTCATGTTCACAACAGTTCAAATGATTCATTTTCTAATGGTCAGTATTTCAATTGACTATCGTGATAAGTGTTTTCTCTGTACCTTTAATATTAAATTCTATTGGGTCAATTTTTATAAGACCATTCTAATTAGAATGGTTTCAAAGAACGTTAAACAGCAAACTCAAATTTAAATCAGCGTACTAAAATATTATCCCGCACAGCATTCCTTTAAAAACATGTACTTTTTGTAGCTTTGAAAAAGTAACCATCCGTATTGGAGCAGAGTTAAATCTGTAGATCGATCACGATTGGAAGAGCCTGCCGCTTCGATAAACCAACTCTCTTTATGAGAGAGCGCTCAATGTGTCTAAGCAAAGATATTATTTCATGCTTGTCGAAAAGACACGAGATCTTTTGAGAGCTTGGAAAGAGTGAGTATAAGGGATGATAGCTAGCAAACATCCTTTCCTAGAGAATGTAGTATTCCTATAAAAGTGAGTGTTGAATAATTTGGAGATTTTCTCCAGAGTGCTGAAAATGAAAATTCTGGATACAAAATATAATGATTAGATAGAGAGATTTACTCACCCTCCCGCAGCATCTTGAGACCAAAGAGGAGAAAGAGCAGCGCGGACAAGTAATGAACCCAGAGCGCAGAGAGATACGAAAAAACGAGACCTAAGCTGGCTGCAAAAAATAGTCCATTTAGAGCATTACACTTCCTTAAAACAGTACCAAAGAATGTTATGCATAAGTAATATATTGTAATAAGATTTTAAAAGAGGCAAAGAAAAGGTTCGTGTGAAATATATTAGTGAAACCTATGCCTACAAAGCCGAATATGCAATAAATATTTTGATTGGAATAAAAATCGGTAGATGTGTACAGAAAAGGAAGAGATAAAAACTTAAAGCAATTGAATCTTGTACTTAGGAGACGTAGATACATGTAGTCAACCAATTAATATAATGCATCTACTTTATTGTGAAAACTGTTGTTCAGCTAAACAATAATACATTAGTTTGGTAGATGTATCCCTAAGAGATTTCTTGCCAGAGACATTTTGGAGTTATTCACGTTAGATCAGCGAGATACTGCAACGGTTGAAAACGAATCCTCATTGGATCTCTAATATTTCGGGATTCAATTGGTTGGAAAGTGTGTGACAATAAGGAAGATAACCGCAGAGGTCGAAAACAAGCAATGGGTGAGAGTGAAGCACTATCCAAATAAACTGTGAACTCTAATAGAAGAGTAACACAAAAAGGGCTTAAAATGTCATCCGTCGAATGAAATGGTGCACTCCACATTGCTGTTTCCGGTTCTTAGGCTGTTGTGGAGTGAGAGTCACAGGTTAGTATTTCCCCACTGTCTAGAACGTATCTGTGCTGGTACATTGGGAATTTTCAATGAGAAGCCATTTTATTCCTGTTATAGAACAAATAACCGTATTTCGCAATGATTACCGTCAGTTCAAGTTTTTTCTAGAGTCTGCGTCTTTAGTTCACATGCATGGCAACCCTTACCAGTTTTCAGATGTTTCGTTAAACGCAGTCAGTATGTTATATCTTGATGAACGTTTTCAGGTATATGTAATCGTAATTATTGCTTTCTAAGAAGAGTATTTAATATTGTATTATATATTTCAGCGTAATTTAATGGAATATTTTTCTCTTTTGTATGGAAGACAGGAGAAATCTATACATTCATATATGTCACCAGTAATGCGTCAGAATTTTTTCGACTGTAATTTTATATTTGTTTTTAAAAGCCTGATTAACTTTTAAGAATAATTGCTACATAAAAAATTGGAAATTACATATGCCTAAAATTTGTGCCTAAAATTACAAAATAAATCTTACAGATGCACATTTTAATAATTGTTCAAGGAAAATATTTCCTGGACCGCAATATTTTTAAATATGATTTTTGAATTATCCTTAAACTTTTCAATCTGACTTTTTCAGTCGTCCCATGTACATATTCAAAACAACGCAACACTTATTCCTTTCATCTATGCAGACATGCTAACTAGAAGATAAAATTATTAATCGTACTTTTCATGAAATGAGAGAGAGTTCACAAACTATGAACCTTTAATGATTATAAAAAACTTATTTGCACCATCGCTAATAAAAATGCTGTCGTATCTTGATATTTAAATAAGCGGGTGAGTGAGTGTTGTATTAACATCGCACTCTGTTAAATGACGAGGACGACACCTGAGCTGGTGTCCCTCTTCTCCAAAGTAGCACACCACTTCAACGGGAGGACTTTGAGTTAAATAAAGGAGTAACTTTGATGTTGAATAAATGTTGAATGTGTGATATCACTATGAACGATGATGCATAATTCTAATATTTTACACTGTAATTGAATCTCACAAAGTGAAAAAATAAGATGGATCAATGAAACGAAACACTGTAATACGAGGAACCTTACCTGATAGGACGGTCATAAGCGCCAGGGCCGAGAGGGCGCCTCCATATACGACAGCCGGTGAGTGGGCGAGAGCGAGAACCAAGGCAATAAAGAAAGTCTTGTCCCCGATTTCGGACACTGCGGTCACCGTAAAAGCGCTCAGCACGCCCGATACGAAGGACGGCAAGGTGCCATTTCCCCCTACCACCTGTAAAAAGAGTATCATGGCACAAAAACGAGAGTAAAGTTTGAGCTTTCAAACATTTGAATACGCAAAATGTACCAAAAATATTAGATTTTTACAAATGCCATAAAAATTGTTGACATGAGCAAATAATAATGGAATAAATATCAAAATATTCTGAAAAAAATTCTTTGATAGAAAGGTTGTGACATGTCGATCACGTGTTAAAGATCCATTTCAAAAATTTCATACACCTTTGCTGCTTGGATGAGAGGGAAACAGAATAGATATTTTTGGATGGAACATAATGAGATATCAGTGGTGGGATAATGATCATTTTTTTTCCAAAGAATTCTATTGCCACTGATTTTTTTTTTTACTCGACCGAAGAAAAACTTGGTGATGTTACATCCATGGATGAAGAATAAATCAATCTCCACAATATACAAGCAAAAAATCTTTATTTTTAGGGGAAAAGGATTAAAAAAAAGAAAGATGAACTGACCAGGGAAGTTTCGGTCGACATCAAACCATTTGGGTAGGTGGTGAGATCGTCCGCCAAAACCGCGGCTCTCCAGGACAGGCTGCTGGCGAGAAAAAAGATGCGCACGAAGTCATTTCTCCTCAGCATCGTGACGATTCTGTTCAGACAAACGTAGGACTTATTTGCTTGTGCAATACATGGATGCTATCTTATCACAAATTAATTCATGTAGAACTATTACTTTGGCTCAAACATTGATTTTAAAGATCAGTTTCTATTTGAATTTAAAACAATAATTTCTTAGTAAAATAATTTTAAAAATTTTGTTAAGAGTTTTCCAATGACTTCCTCTAATACCATTTTACATTCGAAGAATTCTATTGTAATTTCAAAAAAGGATAGGAAACCACAAGCACGCGAAGCAACAAAAAATACTTCTGAATCGTGCACTAAATCCCCTTCAATAACGCGCAAACAGACAATTTAACTTGCTTATATTCACGTCATAATGCTCTACAGGTCTGCAATTCTTTATGATTATTTACTGTCATTTGCGTATTAATGTTGAGTTAATCCATAAGGCATTTCTATATTATTTAATATTTTTTATTTAGTTATTGTGAGAGGGGAGATCGCACTAGATCGGAGGAACAACTATGAAAGGAAAATTTCATTAACGGAGGTCATTTTTGTTTCAGAGAGGATGCATCGCCTTTTTAAGATTATCACTCCTATCAGTTTTCGGGTAAGTCTAACCAAAATCTTGGACCGTGGAATTCAAAGATCCTTTTTTTTCCCTTTCTTTTTCATAAAAATAAAAAAATTTCTTTTAATAGTTTTTAAAAGAACACTGGTGAAACCAATAATCCATCTTGTTATTTCGTATTCCTTTCCTTCCTGTAGAATTCCAGGTGTCTCTTCGTCTTTTGACTGAGGTTCAAAAAGCCCGCTGCCCGTATTACTTAGAAGCTAAAAAACTGTTAATCACAGTTTGGAAAATACTAAATCTAAGTTAATATATCCTAATTTACTTATCAAATCATATTCAAAAATACTGTTCTCAAAATAAATTTTCATTAGTATTGTGAATATAGTAATCATATTCCTAAAACAACTTTATATGTGTATTCTAATTCAGTTCTAAATATCAAATATAATTATTTATTTTATCCATAGCTTTTTAAAAAAATAACGTGGTTCTGAACGTACCTTAACTTTTCTCATTTTCATTGATGCCATCTCCTCTTAACATCAACCTCATCAACCCGTAATATTAATAACATCGAGATTTAAGGCAAATGTACTTTTGAGGCATGCACACATATTTATGAAGGGGGGGGGGAATGTTTTAATTGGAAAAGATTTTAAAGCAAGGTATTTCATTGACCAAAAAAAAAAACTTGCTTCTGCGGGGGGGAAAAGAGGCAAAATAACAGATTGTGCTGTAACCCAGTGGCCTATTGGAAAGAAGAGCCTGATAAGAGAAAAACAAGATGACTAAAGTATCAAAGAGCCACCTACGTATGGGGAAGGGGAGCCGAGCCTCCCGTATAGCAGTCACGATCAAGACTGTTGCACTGCAATTAACATTTTCATTTACATTGAAATAAAACTTTAAGCAAAAACAATAACATTTTCCATTTCTTTCAAAACTAAGAACTTTCGAAGATTTTTTATATTTTTGTGGCTTAATACAAGAACAACCACTGTCCAATGAAGACTCCAAGCGTCGTGAAAAAAGAATACCATCAGAACTTCATTCAGAAATTTCATGTTTTACACTAATAATTAAAATTGACTTTTTGATTGTTTCCGTGATAAAAGTCATGCGGAATGTGATTTTGTCACTTCTGTTGGGACATTTATCTCTGCCTCATATTCAAGAGTTGGCCCTAACTCATGTTCGCAAATAAACAAATTTTGCAGCAATAATTTACTGCATTTAGAATAAGTTTTAATGCTTTCACTGATTCTCAATACACTTTGGCAATGAAGACCACTTTGATAGAAAAATCTTAAACCAGTCAAATGCTTAATTTTCGATGCAAATAAAGTAAATTTTTTCAACGGATAATTGTAAAGGAGAGAGAGAAAAAAAACAATTATTTTTAGAAGATGTAATTATTTTCAACACCGTTTACACAAAGAGTCACAGGCGGCTCGCGAGTCACTGTTTGCCGAAGCCTGCCTTAACCATTGGAAGCTTGTGAATATATGAAATATGTCGAGTGAGTGAGTTAATATTAACGTCGCACTGTTCAGCTATACACGAGAGCTTTTGGCGACGGACCTCGTCATTTGGAACCATGGTCAAGTGACGAGGACGACACCTGAGCTGGCACCCCCTCTCCAAACTACCACACCAAACCAATGGGAGGACATATGAGCTCTCGACAGATTTAACGTGCATCTCCTTTACACGGTGGGTCTTTAGAGGTACTGGGCTTGAACTCATGACATGGCTACCATGATCCGATACCTTGACCGCTTGGCTACCGTGGCCACATGAAATATGTCGAATGCGAATTGTAAAGAAAAATAATTATTGAATGAAAACGCAGGGAAAACATTCTTAATTCCATCCCCTTTTGCTGGTCCATTCCAGGATTACATATGTAATAATATATATAGGGTTACCACATTTTTTTCTGTCAAACCCAGTACATATTTTTGAAACTTATTTTAGCCTTAATAGTAAACTTGGATTGTTCTGTTGTATTTTTAACTTTCTTCAGATATGTTTTTTTAAATTACAGCATAAAATTTACAAGAAAGTTCGAAATTAGTTTTAATGTTTAGTACATGTTTTAGCAAAGATATTGAAATTTGTCCCTTTCTTTATACCAACTATACCATAATAGAAAACAAATCATTTGGAGCAGGTCCCAGGAAAAAGAAATCGAGGGAAAAAATACTGCGACACGAAATATTTTTTTTAAATACCTAAAAAAAATTGCTTTTTATTTCTCTTCTACAGTATTTGGTACTTCTTGAAAGCTTGATCTACAATGTAGCCTTTGGTTTTGAATTGCCTGGTTTAACAATGTATACTACTCAGAAAATTCATCCATTTTTATGAAATCTTTCAATTCCAACTCTTCGAAACCAGACCAGGAAATTTTAATTCATAATTTTAGTCACTGAAACTCTAGCGAAACTTATCCTCTAAGTACGTGGAAATTATCTACGCTTGTGAGAAGAATTTTTGTTCCTGGACATGATTATTTTCTTAGAGTGCTTAGCAAATCATTATAAAAAATAATAATAAATTGAAAAAAGGATCCCACATAAATTGAATAAATTCCTGAAATTGACAAATTAATTAGAAATATATCTGAAATGTTTCTATTGCTGTGTGTTAGAATTATTTCAATTTCAGCTTTACTTCATTAAATAACTCTTTAACGAATCATATAAAAATTTCAAAAAGCAGCTCAATTTAGATTTTTAAACAAATTAAATAATTTTGGGAATTTTTTAATTAGATAAGAAGCCTAATTTTAAGCAATCAAAAATGGAAAGAATTGTGACTAATACAAGTCACAAACTGAAGAACATTTTTAGTTGTGTGAGATAATGCTCCTTTTAAGAAATATGTTTCTACAAAACCAAAGAACTTATGTTTCCTTAATCTTATTGTTTATATGTGAAAATATTTAAACTCCCTTATTATAGCTTCTATGTCTAGGGATGGAAAATCACATGCTCTTTGCACTGAAAAATCTAATTCCTGGAAAACATGTACCTAAACTTCACTTCGAACTCATCTGAATTCGTTTTTATCCTTCTTTCTCGGCCCACCACCAAAATCACTGTTAGTGCTTTCAGCAGTACAGCAAACAAACTCTTTTTCAATTTTTTTTGTTTTGTTCAAGTTGTTCTTAATTTCTATTTGAACTCTCCATCGTTACTGTAGCTTAACTAATACTTTCGAAAGAGAGTAACTCATTATCAAATACAAAGGACGAAATAACATGAACATAACTCGGTTTTGGGTTCTAGTAGATGAAAATTGTGGGTCACATATAACTTTTTTGCCAAATTTTATACATCAAAAAAAGAGGAAGTCTTTCTAAAATCAAGGACCTATAAGAGCATAAACCCAATTCTATTAACATAATAACTGTGAGATTTATGAATAAAGGGTTATATTTTAATTTTATTTACAATTATGTAACAAAAGATAGGGGTTGAATAAAAACACGATGCTGATAACAAAATCTTCGTTTGGCATCACACTAAAGGATGCTTCGATAATCATTAGCAACTTAAACTTCTTCACTTGACAGTTGAATATTTTACAAACGTTTTATCAAAATATATTTTAATGTCTTGCAGCAAATCGAAAATTTTGAAGAGTGAAAATAATACGGTCACACGGATTGTTTTCCGACTCTCATATCCGAGTTAAATGTCATTTTTATTAAGCTTAAAAAGATGCGCCGCACTAAATGAAAGCCTTCCTCCGAAAACAGGTAATTTATGAAATATTTCCAATTTATTAGGTTCAGTTTTGCATCTATTGCATTGATTTGACCTAGTATATTTTTTTGTTATCTTGCATAAGGTTGTTCCCGTATCTCAGCTTTTTCTTGGGAACCATATAGTTCGTGCTGAAACATTAAACACGCTTAAGGCAAATTCCCCGTAGTATTTAATGCAATAGTACATATCCTTTAGACTTTTTTGTGATATAAAATACATAATGGTTTTTATGATATAAATATACACAAGAGAAGTGAAATTTTAGCTACACACATTCTATCTAAGACAAAAAAATAAATTTTAAAAAATTGGAATGTCGTTCCGCAAAACGGCACTTACCTCAATCGACGCTTCGAGTCATTTCACGCGCACCCCGAGCGCGAGACCTTCTGTGTTTCGTGACCTTCGCCGCCGCGCTTTCGCCATCGAGATAAAATATTCCTAAATGCTCGCTCAAGCATCGGAAAGGTGCGAGCGCGAAAATCTATTGCGAAGGGAAGAGATCACGTCACAAAAAACACACGTCCTCTCGAGTAGAGGTGAGGTCTGGAGCGCGATTGCCGACAAAGGCGACTTGGATAAATTAAGGATGAATGAAGCTCATTCTTATATTGAATTTCAGCTGCAACTTCCGCGATCTTTTGAAACGAGATTATAACTTTATAGGGACCATGACAATTCAAAAGAGAAAGGAAAACAATACTTTTAGCATTCATATAATTACTTTTTAACTATACATAGAGTCAAAAGTCGCAACCGCCTATACAAGAAGACGCGAGTTACCAACCCCTGTTCTGTGAGGTGGTACACTGAAGCTGCGTGGAAAAAAATCAAGGGGGTCAGTTTTATTTTTGTAAAACTTTTAATGTTATCATTTATTTTTGTTCATCTAATTTTCGTGATAACAAATATCTTACAATGATGCCGTAGATATTGATTTTCAAGATATTTGAAGGTTTCCACGAAAGAAATCTTCACAGAAACCAATTAGTTTTAGGTACCGAAAAAGATTTTCTTTCTCAATGTGGATACTGAGGATGAAATGTGTAATTTATATACCATAGAAATACAGCTCTTTTGCTTCAATATAAGTCTCAACAAAAGAATCGAAACGGTTTTAAGAACTGCACAGAAAGTTATAAAATGTATTTTGCTCTTTGGAATATACACCATTTCGATACTGACAGAAGGGGCTCATTCGAGGCTTAAAGATTTTTAATAAATAGACTGTTGTTTATCTCTGAAGCCACTCGAAGGCTATTAGTGTCGCAATAGCCGAGGAATCACGGATTCGTAGCCAGCCTTGTCAAGTCTCTGGCTCGAACTGTAATGCCGCTGAAGACCCACCGCGCATAGGATGATGCACGTTAAATCTTTCGATGTTCAAAGTCCCTATGTAGGCGTAGTGGGGAGTTTGGAGGGTGGGATACTAGCTTAGGTGTCGTTCTCGTCACTTGACCATGGTTCAAAATTACTAGGTTCATTTCCAATACCCCTCTCCTTGCCTTGCATGTTTGTCGTTTGTAAAAAATCAAATCAAGCTACACACTTCGGGATTTTGAACCCCGGTCAAGTGACGAGGATGACAGTTGAGTTGGCACTCTATTCTTCTGAGTTCCAATCACTCCAGTGAGAGGACATTAAGCCTCGAAAGATTCATCTTGCTTCAGCCGTTTCACGTGACTGGTCTTTCGTGACACTATATATATAGGACTAGAACCCACGAACTGCTCCGGCCACGAAATTCCATGGACACTAGTCTTTCAATAAATGGTAAAGAGAAGAATAGCTTAAAATAAGCTATTATTTATTTATTCATACAGTGATTCTGCGTCTTCGAAATCATTGATTAATTAAAACATAGCTCATTTGACTCTAGATTCTGATTATAATACTTTCATGTTTAAAAAAAAGTTATTTTAATTTTTGTTTTTTATATTAAATTGTTCACATTTCAGGACGTTTTTAAGCTTTGAAAAAAGATTAATAGTTTTTCCAACAACTAAGAATCTTTTCGTTTTTTTTTCTCTCGTGAATTTTATTTTCAAACCATATTTTTATTGAGACATGAGAATTGGCGTAATTTTCTAGAGCCGAAAAGACGCTATTTCCATTTCACATTTGATGCTCAGTTTGTAATGAAAGGGCCGACCTGTTCACTAGTGTTTGGGTGTTAGAATAAAAATCAGCCATACTCGGAATAATTCTAGTTTATTATTCCTAACTAAATTTCAACAACCCAGAGTAGGAAATGCACTCTACTATAAAGTATAAGAAAAACTAGACGGCAGAATTGAATCATTTATAATAATTCAATTAATTACTCTTAGAACGCTTTGGTTATATACGGTCTAAATTACCGTAATTCCATTCTCAGCTATTCGACTTCTGGTCGATATTATTCAAATATTATTGTTGTATATTAATAGACTAATTCGTCAATTAAAAATCTTAAATATTAAGGAATCAATCTCGTCGAGCCACTCTTTATATCTTTCTACTACTTTACGCTATGTATAATCACTACATTCTATCATCTAACCTCTCTCTCACTCTCGAACCTCACAGTTAATGCTTAAATATAAGCCTTTATTTACAAAAACTGTGTCTTTTTCCTTGGGAGAAAGTTTTTAATAGTACAACATTTAAAAGAAGTACATTTCCCCACGAGGATTATTGAGAGTTTCGTGGATAGACCCATTATAAGTTGATTAAGAAATATGTTGTATATTAATTAGATGCTTTCATTTAAACCAAAAGCGGTTTTTCACTAATAACGGTAGCCCAGCCACTTTTTTCATCAATCACAGTTTTTTTCCTAATTAAGTGAGGAACACGAGAAATGCATTCAAGAAAACTTTATCTCATGCTAAAACTTTTCGTATTGAAATTGAAAGATCCGAGTCAGCTTCAAAACGTTAAAAAAAGCTCAAGAAGTGAACTCCGCCAATGAACGGACTTGAACTGAAATTTCCGAAATTGCGACACTTCAGGGGGCTGATCACCCTTTAGAGACGCCCCAGAATTTCCCTTTTCCTAGAGGGATATTACTTCCCCGCTTCTCAATTTTCAATATTTCCTACACAATTTTCAGTCATAATTTTCATTGCAAATACACCCCATACAAAAACACAGCCTTGAATATAATAATAAAGTACTTTGAAGCTAAAAATACAATACGAATTTAGTTATAAACCGTACAAATTATCAAGATAAACATTACATTTTGCACATGTTTATCCGAACGCTTATTATCCGGAGCGTCAAATGTCCGGACCAAAGTCCGGATACGTTTTCGAACAATGCAATGCTCAACAGTTGTCTCGCGTGATGCGAAAAAGTGACGGGAAAACCCAAGATGAAGGATATTATGGCATACAATGCAGAAGACAATGGATTTCAAATGCTGAATGATGACGAAATTTAGACTTCCGTGCAAGAGAGAAAAATCCTACTCTGTCGACGACGAAACGGATGAAGACGAGGACAACAACAACGAAAGTAGAAAGGGTTCATCAAATTCTGACGCGTTTCTGCGTTAGAGACAGCTATGGAGTGGTATGAACAACAATCGGAGTGCTGTCCTACTCAACTGCTGCTCATCAGAATCGGAGACCTTGCAGCGAAAAAACGAAGGTGTACAATGGTGCCGCGAAAAATAAGTGATTATTTTCCACAATAAAGGTAAAATTGGGACATTTTGCACCTATTTTGCTTTTACTTCAAGCACGTTTCCCGCATGTAATGATTTTCAATATTCGTATAGTGTCTGGTTTCATGTACTACATGGATCGCATTCGGTTTTTGGTTATCCGAACAGTGTCCGGTCCCAATAGATTCGGATAAACGACGTTCTACTGTACATCAACTATTAACTTCTTGTAAGTAGTTTTAGTTAAGAAACCCCTTTTATTTAACTTGAATTTTGGGCAGTTCGTTCTTCGAATAGTTGTTTCGTGTCCAATAAACCATGACTACTTCTCCGACACTACAGCTCATCTTGCTCCTCCATTTTCATGCATCACAGGAAAAAATAAATTTTTAATGGAACACATTTCAGTAAAAATGCGTATTTTGACACTCCCGAACTATAACCATCAAGTGCAACTAGCAAATTCTGAGCCTGAGGTCCGCGTTAAAAGTCATATACCTTGCCACTAGATATTCGAGAAACGAATCGGAAATGTATTTATACTTTGCCGGTTTCTCATTAGACATACCACAGAATGCTTAGGCAGTGTGTGAAATATAAATAGTTTCATACATTACCGGATAGTTTTAGGCCAGTGCTTCTCAAACTTTCCATATTTGCGACCCAATACTCAATCATAACTTTCATCGCCCCCTTCCCTCAAACAACACTGTATTGAATTCAAATGCTAAAACTACCAAATGACGCTAAATTTTTCCACCAATAGCTTTACCCTTCCTTTGTAGCTGCAAGTCAAGAAAATTTAACCTTTCGGTGATATCTTCGAGAAAAGCAAAATCCTGTAGTCAAACCGAATCTTCTAGTTCATGGATGGATTCAATTTCTTTCAAAAATTTTACTGTAGGAAGCAATTCTTCAAAATGTTGTAACTCTGCCTTTACTCCACCAACGGATTTGAGAATAAAGTAGTAGATCACCATACTATCAGTCCAGTTCATCAATCAGCAAACGTCTCTGAATTGCATGTGCTCTAATTTGTAGATAAATCTTTTTCAATCCCTACGTGAATGGCTTTGAAGTGACATTAGAAATTACCTTTATTAACTGATACACTTGCACAACGCAGTAAACACATATTTCTTAGTAAGGTAAAGAAGCAAACAAATTCCCATTCTAAAAGAAAGTGATAGTTTTTAAAAAAACTTTCTGGAATATGCCATCATTAGGACAGACCTAGCTTAGTACAAATTACGTAAATCAAACTATCTTAGTTCACAAATGTCTAATGTACACACGAAAAGACAGAACAAACACAACTTCACACGCATACAGTCAACTATGAAATGATGCTGACAATGGCAGTTTCGCGGGAGAAACAAGCAGTTGTCAGCGTCAGATCATGGAATAATCAAGGTTAGACAACCGAAGCGTTAACGCGATCTACAAAAATTTCCCCTCGAGCTACTAGTAGCTCGCAGTCGACGGTTGACGATCACTGATTTGAATCATGCCTATTTTAGTCAACCTTTTGTTGCATCTACTGCGACTCAGAGTTTAAAGCAAAATAAAAGAAAGGGCATAAATGGAATTATAATCAAAATCGAAATAAAAACGGCACCATACAAAACCTCAAAAAAAAAATGTCTTTATTCCTACACATGAGAAGAAAAGAACACGATTCTCTATAATGAAGACATTATCATGTAACGCCTGGTTTCATACACCAACCGGGATCGAAACCGACATTGAAATTTATTGTTTTAAATTTAATTTAATATTTTACATTGTTTTCAATATCGTGATTGTAATTATTTTCACTCTTTTTATGGCTATTATTTTAAATGTGCACATTGTGAATCTTATGAATTTTATTTTGTTATTTATGACTTATATCAAAAATATTTAATGTTGTATTTTGAATCTGTTTGTAAAGCTCTAAGGTATTCAAAACTTGTGTTTGATGCGGCATAGCCTTATTTAAATTTTACTCTATAAAACTCAACAATCATTCACTCACGACTCGTTTTGAGTGAGAGTTGTATTAACGTCGCATTGCAAAGCTGCACGAGGGTCATTGGCGATGGACCTCGTCATTTGGATCCAGGGTAGACGATACCTGAGTTGCCAACCCATCTCCTAACTTCCTCACCACACCAACGGAAGCCTCAATAGATTTAATGTGCATCGGGTCCCTCTACATGGGGGGAATTCAGCGGTACTGGGGTCGAACTCAGGACACTCTAGCCACGAGTCCGACATCTAGGCTACCATGACCACACGACTCGTTTTGAGAAATTTTGTGTTGAAAAAGAGGCCCAGCAATCGCCTTAAGAAATTATTAATATATTTAACGCCATATAATACATATTTATATAATACTTGAAATATTCAGAAAGTTAACACAAATATTATTACCCTGTAGTAAAAGTAAATATATTTTTTAAGTTTAATAACAACAATAATAATAAATTAAAAGTAAAAAAACATTTTTAAAAACAAGCTTTTATTTAAATGCGCTAAAATGAATAAAATAAACTTTTCTTTTAAAACTTTTTTTACTATCAGCTTATAACGTCATTACACAATGTATATGATATAAAAGTTCGTGAAATTTTAACAATTAAAACCAATCAAATCAATTTACTTGTTTATCTACACAGGTAAATCTCGCTACAAGCTTTTATATCATATAAATTGTGTAATGACGATATAAACATAGTAAAAAAAGTTTAAAAAAAAAAAGTTTATTTTATTCTTTTTAGCACATTTAAATAAAAGCTTGTTTAAAAAAAAGTTTTCTTACTTTTAATTTATTTTTTACTTTTTAGTAATCGCTTCATCTCATTCAACGCATCATTGTTGTTAGGTCGTTTGCTGGTTAATTTCGAACAGTCTAGCAAAATGAATTCTCGCAAAAAAGGTACTAGATGAAAAACACAAAAAAAAAATTTAAAATCCTTAATTTTTAAGCAATGTTTTCAATCTTCGTACAGATCTTGGATAATATTGTTCTACACACGAAAAAAAAGTTTCGTGAGATTATCTTCAAAAATGACGAAGTTATTAAATGTTTAATTAAAATTTTGGGTATTTTTTTGAAAAATCGTAAGAAAAAAGTTTTCGGAATTTTATTTTTTAAATGACTGATTCAGAATGAGCAAAGCATGAGCTGATTTAATACGGAATGTCGATTCATTTAAATGAAACAAATTTCATGCGTAATATTTAGACATCATTTTCATAAAAACGTATTGATTTTGACTCATTTAAAAAAAATCGTAAGGAATACAGATATTATTATTTTGTAAGAAACGTTGTACCCCGTATCGCGGTGAAATGAATGATCTCTCCGATTCTGTAATTATTTTTTATCTGAGTTTCATAGGTACACATGTTTCTTTTATAGATACTTCTGCATGTTTGATTATTCCATTAAAAATATGTAACTATAAAAAAAGTATGGGATAGAAAACCTGAACATTTGTTTGCATTCACTGTATAAAGAAATATTCAAAAAATGTTCATCCTACATGTTCAGAGTGTAACGATGACAGGCCACATCTATCGGGATGTCATTCTGGAACAACATGTACGTTTGTTTCGCGGCACCATGGGTGCTGAATTTCTGTTTATGGATGACAACGCCCATCCTCACCGTGCATACATTGTAGACGAATGCCTTCAATCGGAGGATATCACCCGTATGGATTGGCCAGCATACTCACCGGACTTGAATCCAATAGAGCATGTGTGGGATATGCTTGGTCGACGAATTGCAGCCCGTCAACCCCCTCCCACCTGTCTACCGGAACTTCGGAGGGCATTGCTTGATGAGTGGTGTAATATTCCCCAAGATCAGATTGATAATTTGATACTCAGCATGCGTAGGCGTTGTAAGGCCTGTATTGCATCGTCCGGGAGACATACTCCGTATTAACCATCATACTAACCATGTTATACTGTTTTTTTTTGCAAATAGATTCTTTTTTAAAATTTGCTCCAGGGTGTAAAAATTGCAATTTTTATTAATTATGTCAAACATATAGCATCTTTTTTGCTCTTTACCTTTTGTTTAATAAATAGACTTTACAAATAAGTCAAATTTGTTTTGCTTCTGTCTCTTTCTTTGCCTGAACTTCATTATCCTTAATTTATGGACGAGTGTAATTAATATTTTTTTAAGTAATTACAATATCGGAATATAAATAGTCAAAACACGCATTGTCATCCAAACTAAAAGTGTACACAAAATTTCAGCTCAATCGGTTGAAGACATTAGCTTCAAAATTTCAGTTGCAAGATTCCACCCGAACAAATTACATACATACATTGCAAGTTAAATAAAAGCTTGTAAAATAGGGTGTATTGCTTTGTAGCCCATTTAACAAACTGCAGTTTTAAAATTGCATGTTTTTAAAGATCATAAAAATTTGTTTTTTCTCTGCTTCCCATTGTTTTCTAAAAACAAGGAAGAGTTAAGATAAATTTTTAAAATGACTTTCTAATGATATCTGTCATTAGCTTAACCCTCTCGTGGCGAAGTTATTTTATCAAAGTAGGTTAAAAAATTGCATATTGTTTTATTACGTATTTCAAATCTACGTTTTAGAGTTAGAATATACAAACAATTTTTGCAAAAGAGTTTTTATCTTAAAACATAGAATTAGATCAGAAAGATATAGGAACATAAATGAAAACATAAACAGGAACAGCACGTGCTGCACAGCTAAATAGTCGCAAAAAAATGCATACTGGCGGAAATCGCGGGGGAGAGAGTTAATGACGGTAATTCAGAAAAGGAAGAACATTTCTTAACTTTCGAGGAAACTAAACAAAATATATTTCCCAAAATATGGCATTTTAACTTTTTACTCTTTGTAAGGTTATTTCAAGTGCTTTGCTATATCAATATATCTATAGTAAATGAAAAATATATTTGGAACAATGAAAGGATATGCATTCGTGTGAGGTTATAGTTTGCTTTGCTGATGTGTTACAATAATTAATTTTATATTCATGTATTGTTGTGCTTGATTAAACTAAGAAAGAATTACACAAAACTAATAATCAGACGTATTTTTAAAATGACTCTTGAATAATTTTGCCCTAACCATTTAGACTTTGATAATGAATACTTAAAAACGAAAAAATAAAAGATGATAAATTTGTGGTACGATAGCTCAAAAATAATTAAAATATAAACTTGTGTTATACTTATTAGTAAAAAAAATAATGAACAAAAACAATTCACACACAAATAGGAGCCACTTTCACCTTTTCAAAACATATTCTCAGTCGCATCCCAACGCTACCATAAGTTACTTATTATCTTGCAATAAAATAGAGGGTGGTTTTAGAAGTGCCATATTGTAACACCAGGGCGATTAGAAAAAGTCCTTTCTCTCCCATGGCTGCAATACTACAGCGTGGTAATAGTGGCAAATCTGAAATCATCAATTTATCGAGTTCTTAATTTTCAAACCACTTTCAGATAATTATTTCCTTGAGAGTTTCAGCTGGGGAAAAAAGTCGCTGATTCGAATCTCCTTGTCAAGACACCTGATTTACGAGGTACCTGATAACCACGTGTTTGCGCGAATTGTTTTCATTCAAAAAATGCTGACTGGACCCATTGCCCAATTTTTTTATGATCCTCAAAAATGGAAAGAAACAAGTTGAAAACCAGCGATTATACCCTATTTCCCTTATTTACTTTAATTCTAGAGAAAGCATAAATTCTCTCTCTCTCAAAACGTTTATCAAATAACTTTGCACATTTTCTCTATCATTAATCGGTTGAACATTAAATGGAGACTAAACATTTGTTTTCTGAAAGTTATTTCGTTTATTTTGTAGTAAGCTACTTCTGGTTTCAACTTACATAATGCTTTATAGTTTAATTAGTTTTAATTTGTATCACACACACACAACCGAATGATCTATAAGTTTATTTAGAGAGAAATTTCGCGTAGAAGAAATTTATTGCAGCTACTAACACTGCACCGGGTGTTCTACTTGTTCACTTACACATAAATGCATATGAAATATAATTTTTCCAAATAAAATAAATTAAAATAGTTTTAGAGGTTAATAATATTTTTTGAACCAAGAAAATTATTTGCCCAAGCTAGTTTCCTTCAAAGAGAACGCTAATTGCAAGTGTATTGTTTCGTATTTATTGTAAAAGGATTGTCTAAAAATTTTCTTTGGCATTTATACATTTTTTTAAAATGTTTGCATAATGTAGCTCATTGTCTTGAGGAATATTAACTGAAAGTAAGGTGTTCAACCTTGGAATTGTGACCTTGAAAATGAACGCAAAGGACCCTTTAATTACACTCAAATGAAAATAATTCCTGCTGAAGTAACAAATATTAGAATGATTTCAAAATTATCCGAGCCATTACACATTTCCTCCCAGGAATAAGATTTTAAAAAAATCCGTAACCTCTATAAAACAGAAGAAATTGCCATTAAAAATGCAGTAATGGAAGCATTAAATACATAAAACTATCGACATAACCGAGTCCTAATTTATCTGTACTGGTTTAACAACTTCCAACACTCTGTATGATATAAAAATAAATCCTCATTTAAAGCTAGTACAAAAGAAGATAAAAAAATTATGATAGTTAGGTACAAAGCCTTAAAAAGAACTGTTTTTAAAGGAAAGTCTGTCGTGCTGACAGGCTAACGAAATCATTCACTTTCATAAAAAAAAAGAATGTCTTTCTGAGTAAGCTACTTATTGGTTTTGAAATACCCATTGCACCCTAGAAAGATTAATAAAAATTATAATTCTGAAAATGATTTCATCAGTTTTTCTTTATTTACCCAGGAGCGGGCGCTCAGGCCACCAATGACCTTGACAGTATTCTCTTATACGACAGTCTTCATGGGAGCTAAAATGTATTTGTCATATTTCTCTTTCTTTTTTGGGAGTGGCAACTGAGTTCCCCACGTCACCACTTTTGTTCCAAAATATTTTCTATCAACATAGTGGTTTTGATTGCTGAATGGTTTATAAATGCAAATGAGCAGAGTATGAAAAAAGAAATGAGCCTCTTTGAAAGAAATTGAAAATGATCAAACAAGGGAAGAACCTGCTTAAATAATGCATATTAATCATGATAGTGAAAGTAAATTTGAGAAAAACGATGTACATGAAACGTTTGAGCTCTGAAAGGAGAATTTTCAAATGCTACCTAAAGAACTGCTTCAAGAAAAACATGAAGCCATAAATGTAGCACACTTCTCCCCGTCAAAAAGACACATGCAAAGAAAAAGTTCAACATGCTATTTGTCGATCATCAAAGGATAGTAAAACTACAATAACTTAAACCAAATATGACAGTTTTGCCTGCAAATAACATTTCTGTAATGTTAGTGAAAAGTGTCTGCGATTTATGTCCTCAATTATAGTCACGCACATTTGAAACTTCTTGGTGCAGTTTGATTGATATTTTTTCTTAAATTATCAAAAGTGCTTAAAAGTAGGTAAGTATACTTTCTCTTAGTTCAATTATTCACTGGAATAAGGATTTCTATCGTGTACAGTAAAAATAATTATAAAAAAGGATTGAGGTGAGACTCAGTTACCCGCGTGACCATTAACATTAGAATTGAGTGTGCGCCTGCCTCCGGATTAAAGAACATGTTACATTGGAAATTTCATTCCTTATAAATTAATAGCATTTCTAATGGTGTTCTCAGGCGTCACAAGGTTTTTGGATTGTTTTATGAGCGCTGCACTCAGAAGCAACACGAGGACTATTGGCGCCGGACCTCACAAATTTGAGCGAAGGTCAAGTGACGAGGACAGCACCTGAACTAGCCCCTCATTCTCCAATCTTCCCATCGCACCAACGGGGAGATTTTTAGCCTTAACGCCAGAATAAGTCCTTATATTGGTGTGGTTGGAAAAATCTAGAAACAACTTTTTGAATTAAATAATGGAGTCAAATTACATTCAAAGGGATTTGGACGACAATGTTACAAATTATAGAACGGGGTGCACCTTTTTCAGTTGAAAAGGAAAGAAAACTACCGTATTTTTACTTGAATCTAAACCGCACTTTTTTCCAATGTTGATGCTACTGAAAATCGAGTGCGGCTTAGAACCGAAGGAATTTTTTTTGTTTTTGCATGGAATATTAAGAGAAATTACGAGTTCAAGCATGTATTTAAAAGACTTCATTATTCTGATAAAATGTGACTAATTATTCACTTCTTATTAGTTTTTATTTTAAATTTCTTTTAATTTCGTAAAATTGGATATCGATAAACCATTTTACACAATTTTTCATTTTTCACAAGAATTTGTTAAAAATATGGGGTGTGGCTTAGATTCGAATAAACATGGTATATTTCCCAGAAGAGAAAATTAAACATGAACAGATAGAAATCCCTTTCAAGTACTACGATAAATCAAAAAGGAGAGGGAACAATTTATCAACAAATCGATAAATTCGGCATTAAAATCTAAACTTAAGGTTGCAAATTCCTGCTGAATACTCGTAAGTTTTCCACACAATTACAAACATGTTAATGTATGCGACAAATAAAACAAACACGGAACATTAAGTGAGACTGCACATAATTTCAAGACCTTTCGGCAGTTATGTGAAAAATGCAAACACATAGTCCATTTAAAAAATAAAATATAAAGGTAAATGACATTTGGAGCTGAACTTAATGCTTTTAATAGATAAATTACATGAATTTTATGTTGTGATATACAACATTTTTCATTGTCCTTACGTAGAGTGCCTGTAACATGTTAATCTACTTTAAATATTCTTTTAAGGGAAGGATGAAGTTCCCCCAAACTCCATATGAGTGGGCAAAGTTTGAAAAGCACTTGCTGCAATTAGTAAACTAACTTCTAGTCAGAAAGGGCACAAATTATATCCCATTGTGGTCACTTACTTTAATCCAACTTAAAGTGACCTTTTTTGCAAGACCCAACTTTATTGGGAATTCATCGGGAGAAAATATTAGATGACTCATTTTAAATGAGTTTAAAAAAATGTGAAATACCTTTTGAACGTTTCATTTATGGAAGATAATGCAAGGCAAAAACATGTTGTTACCCATTGAAAGAAAAATAATTCTGGGTTACTTGTGTCATTTAATATATTAGGAAATCAGAAAAGGATGCTGCTGCCTTACCTGTAAAAGTGGATAAAAAAACTCAGAGATACACAACGTTGGCCAAAATTGTGGACACTTTTGAAAATTTTCGAGTTTTTAAAATTTGTATGCGAAAATGTTACGTTTCACAAAATGAAAGACTTTTATATAATTTTAAAGAGAATTTAACAGTGAATGTAACACAAAAAACAAAATTCAAATACTGGGAATGCAAAAAAGTTAAGATGCAATAACTATCGATATACATTAGATATACAGATGATAGCTTAATGAGGGTCAGATGCGTAACAGAGAATATTAGAGGCCCTCTGCAAAGTAAGGTTTTGAACCCCAAGCCAGATCTTAAAAGGGATTGCAAAACCATAACATCAGGCTTTGGGCCTCTCCCCCCCCCCCCCCGCGATGCGTGGGTGTATGTTACGCTTTGGGGAGGGTAGCCTTTATATTTTATTACAGCTTCATATCGAGGTTTCATTGAGCTGTGATAGTTTTAAGCTCTTCCTTTGTTATTACATGTTGCCAGGCAGGGGCGTATCTAGGTATCCAAAGGCCCTGGTGCAAAATAATAATAATAATAAGGGCCCCTATCTTGGTTGGATCAAGTAAAAAAGTAAAAACATATAATTATTTTAAATATACAAAGCTATTTTAACATCAGATTTTTATCGCGCTCTGAAGAACATAAGAAAGCAAAGCTACATACTACTTACATGCATGTAAATAAGTTTTCTTGAGTGAGCTTTAGTGATCGCCCAGGTTCGATTTGACACCAGGACAGACCTCTTCCAGAATAGCTGTGAAGAGTTAAGGAACTGCTGGAACCGGAAGATGAGAAGTAACGTAATAGATAATATAAAATTAAACAATAATGAACAAGGTTATAAATAATAACATAGGTATTAGGAAATAAAACGGTGTTGATAAAAATAATAAAAGGTTTATTATAAGAAGGCTGGACTTATCTATTAACAACATATTAGCAATTTGGTTTACAATCTTTTCCTAGCTTTAGTTTTCACAAAAGTTTCAATAACTTTGGTTAAATCCAGGTTTGATGCGACTTTGTTTACATTTGATATTTAAGATAAATACAGAGTAGATCTTGAACTACACCGTTTCTATTTATTATCTATTTTTAATTTATTAAATGATCTTTTTTGTGGCTGCAGAAGTGACAGGAATTGCATAGAATAATAACGTTGCTGTGTGTAAATACTTTTGTTAGATTGCATTCTAGAACTCCATATTTGCTCATTATTTCCTTAAACCAGTGCTTCTCAAACTTTCAGTATTGGCGACCCAATTTTCAAGCATAATTTTTGTCGCCCTATATAATAACGTACTGAATGCAATAATAATGCGCTTTGATGCTAAAGCTACAATACGATCTTAATTATAAACCGTACAAATTAACAAGATAAGTATTAAATTTTGCATATATTACTTTTAAGTAATATATATTTTAAGTAATAGGATAATTATATTGTATTATTTTTCCTTTCTCTAATTTTTAAATTGGAACAGATTGCAAAATGATATTTAAATAAGGTTTATTTCCTCCATCATCCATTTCTTCAAGTACAAATATCATTAGAAAAATAGTCTAATCTAAGTTGCTCAACATATCATATGAAGAGTAATTGTGTTATTTTCAATATTTAATGCGAGAAGACTTCAAAATGTTTTAATCCGGGAGCAGGCACGCACTCGATACTAACGTTAATGGTCACGCGGAGTGACTGATCACCTAATCCTTTTTTTATAATCATTTTTATTGGGTGCAATAAACATCGTAATTCCAGTGAAAAATTTAAGAGAAAGTATATTTACCTACTTTCAAGGACTTTTCAATTTTTCTTTAATTATTTGAGAAAAAAATTCAATCAAACGGAACTAAAATATTTCAAATGTGCGTGATTTTAAATAAGGACACAAACGGTGCTGGTTTAAGCTTGTTTAGAGCCCTGGGGGCAGAAGATCTACGGGCCCTCTTGGATCCAAGGAGCGGCTCTTATCCGGAAAAATCCAACTTATCAGGGTGCCCGCCCCAAGCACTCGATGGATAAACCTGCTCTGTGCCCCGCGTGAATGCTCCGGCGTTAGAAGTGTATTCAGTATAAAAATATGGATATGAGTTCTAAAAGGAATTATGTAAAACGTTTTTCACTATGCTTTATACGTGTGAGAATACTCACAAAATAAATCTCGGCCAATAATCCTTCAAAGAGCTCTCTTTGTTTTTCCAAATATCATAAAACTCTTTTACGTGAAATAAAAGCCCAACAGAAATACATATTATTTACAACTTCCCTAAATGAAAATAAACACATAAGAGAGAAGGGACGGAACTAACCATACCAATGAATTAAGTCGTTTTTTCCCTACAGCTAATGAACAGAATTTCCATAATAATAATAACATGATGAATTTTTTCTTAGAATTCGTTTGATTCTGGTTCAAGGCTTTGTTTTTCTCTGAAAGAATAGCATTTTAGGTTTAAAAAGGAAACATAATAAAAAATCTCTCATCGTGGGATTACAGCAAATCGAACAAAATGTTTTTTTATTTGGTTATAGGATCAAAGATAGCTATTACACGCGTTGAAGCTTTTATTTTCGATGACGATAAATTATATCAATGTAATGTGTGTTTTTGTTATGTCAGAAAGTATTTTGTTTTACCTCTTTTCAGAAAATAAATTTTTTTAAATTTTATATTTTCCATATGCTGGTGCTCTCTCGTAGGTTTATCATGCCCCCCCCCCAGGGGGTGCGCCCCACAGTTTGAGAAACGCTGCCTTAAACAATTGCTGAACAGTCACTGCCTGTATTAATTTAGGGAGAACTAGGTAGTACATATTAAGAAAATGAAGAAAAAAGTTTGGGCCTATTATATCAGAATATTTATTTTGGGATTCGTCATACGTTTGTATATATATATATATATGTAACAAAAAATTGTTTCATCTATATCTAGTAAAAATATTAGGCTTATAGAAAATTGAATACATGACAAACTGCACTCACACGAGCAAAACGTGTATTTAATTGAGTGAATATTGTGTCTAGTACCTTATGAAAGTAATAATTCTTTCTGGTTTGGTGTTCAGACGCTAATTCATAAAATTGTTTTTTAAACTTTCCTTTGCCTTTTTTTTCTTGAAAATGGGGATCTTTACCATATTTTCTTGGAGTTTCACTTGCTTGGAACTTGAATGATTTGAAGAGAGTTGTTTCTATAAATTTGCCTCGTTAGAAAACGGTGGTATATTTCACTGAAATAAAAATATCGAATTTCCTTTAGTAGGCATCTCAAGCAACACTGTAGTGACCACTTTATATTTAAGTCACTATTAACAGAAATACCAGGGCCAGTAGTATTTGCAGAAGGCTGGCTAAGAAATTTGTCCATTTTAGGTAATTTTTGCTTACTATCTTCTCTCTCTTTTTTTTTTTTTTTTGGCGTTGTTTGCGCTTAAACGTTCCAAATTCCTTTTCTTTTTTTATACATAATTTTAGTTTTCTAATTTATGCAATACAATTCTCGTATGTGCTCGATTACTTACTGACGTTAAAAGGAAAGAAAAACATAATTCTACGCTGCCAAACGTTGTTGGGAATCCCTGATTATTTATTTATTCAGAGGAATCGAACTCACTCACCAGAGGGCTTAGAGCTACAAAATGGTTCATTCAGATAGACAGGAAATGGTTCAAAAATTCATGGAAAAGAATATAATTCATGTTCAAGGTACAGTACAGTAATATTATAATAATTTAAAAAAAAAAAGAGGGGGGGGGGGGTTACAAAAGGGCAGAGGAGGGAAGGGGCAAAATTACATCAGAATATTGCGAAATATTGAAACAGGAAACTAGCTTATTATGAATCATATTGTTATTAAAATAGAATGCAACCAGTGTAGAATTTCTTCCTAAGATGTAATGAGATGTAATGGAAGATTTTTCATGAAATTTTGAAGTTTATTTTCAAGTAACATTTTATGGAAAAATAAAAAAGCTGAAAATAATATAAACTTTGTGTGGCCAACTTTTATATTTACACCTTAAATATGGGGGAAATTATCACAAGTTCGGCTTGCTTGGTGGTTAGGGTACAAGGGGCCCCCTGAGCTTGAGGGTCCCGGTGCAAGGCATCGCCTAGCCCATTGGTACCTACGCCACTGTTACCAGGAGACAATTATATCCTCAATTAGTTCTCTGTTATTTCATGGGTAACTCATTCAGACTAGAGTTTTCAATAGGCCCGCTAAGCACATGCCTAGGGCGCAAACAGTTGGAAAGAGAAGAAAATTAAAATTACAGAGAACATGCAACCGCCCAGTGTTTATTAAAAAGCTAATTATTCTTTCATTTTTATATCTAAATTATCAAATCTTCGTTTCAGTATTGGCCAAATTATTATGTAAATCGCTTGGCTTTTCTTCCCCAAATCATATTTTTTGTCATGTATACCTGTTGTTAAATTGTTCTCAAAACTCCAAATAAAATCTTTATCGCAGCACTTCTCGAACTGTGGGGGCGTAATAACCCTACTTGGGGGGAGGGGAAGCGCGAGCATATCACGAAAAATCGAAAATAAAATATTTAAAATAATTATCAATTTAATAAAATAATTTGCAATTTAAAATAATTACAAAGCAAAATATATTCTTATTTAATAAAAAATGAAATACACATTCAAACTGATATAATACGCACTACTTATAAATGTATCAGTTCTGCACAAAGTATTTGATAATTAATTTCTCAATATTCAATTAAAAACAAGTTCATTAATTACTAGTGACTCTTGGGCTTGTCATATACAAAACTTAATATTTATCTAATTAGCGCGTTTTATAACTAAAGTCGTATTGCATCGTAGTTTTACTATCAAAGTACATTATAATTGCATTCAGTACATTGTTATCGTAAGAAGAGGGGCGCGATTAAAATTATGACTGAAAATTGGGTCGCAAATATTGAAAGTTTGAGAAACACTGGTTTATTGCGATCTACAACACTCTTTTTGGTATCATGAATTTCTTTAGATTCTAAGCAAGAAATCTATACACAAGGGCAGCCGAATTTGCGATTTCTCTCAAATTTAAGATATAAATATAAAAGGTTGCAACAGGTTCAAAGTAATTTCGAATTTGTAGGGAATTCACCAAAATTCTTTTCGTTGTTTGTTCAGTGTTGCAAACTTTACTTATTAAAAAGAGAGAGAGAGTTTGCTATTTTCAATATTTTCATTTTCTATAGACTGTTATTTGAAAATAAACCCCAAGTTCCATGAAAAATCTTACCATACTTATTATTACATCTTAAAAAATCTACTCAAGAAGCAATGGACTACATTCACGACTGAACGGCGCCAAGCGGGGAATCACGTGACAACATTTGCACGTGTTATTCATTACTGTGTTAGAACCTATATGTAAGTTGTTGACATTCTTGTGCTTTAATTTTATCAAATTAAAATATATGATATCATTGCACTTTATGCATTATTCTAGAATATATATTTGTTAGGAAAAACTCTCAACAACTCTTTGACATAATTTTTGTTTTATTCTAATTTTTTTTTATCTAATTAGGTATTCGTCTGCTTCAAATAGCTGGTATATTTATTTAGGTTGGATCCTAGCACCTGATACACATCTCTTAGTTATTTTAATTCTTAATTAATTTAAAAGTTATTAATTATATATTTTTGTACAAGAATGGCTTACAGTATATATGATCAATACAACTTCTTTTAAAAAAACTTCGAACTGTTTGACTGGAATAACAATTGTATCATTTCCTTAAAAAGAATTCACACTATTATTATCAAATACAGTGCCAGTTAAGTGTAAATAATATTAAAAAATATCTGTTTATAATTTTAATTAATAATTGAAAGTCAAGATAAAATATTTATTCTGAAGTATAACAATTTGATAATTTGTGAGAGGAATGTTTACAAAAATTAAATAAATTTTTCTTTGATTTTTACATTTCACAAATTATTGATTTCTAAATTATTAATAATAATTATTTACTGTTAAAAATTAATGCCATTTCTTTCTTTGAATTTCTCAGAGCTCAAGTTACAAGTAATCAAGAACGTCCTTGAAGATTTAAATGAAGACAATACTCAAACACCTGACACGCAAGTTACAGTTGAAGGATTCCGTAAAAACCCTAGAAAGTTTTCAGACCACTTTATTAACGGTGATCTGGAATGAAATCTTACAAAGGGTGGACAAAACCAGTGAAATACGGCAAAGGGAAGAGCTTGACCTCCTTTGCGCTACTAAGAAGTTATAGACGTTATCTTTGTTTTTATCTGAAAAGAGATCCAACTTTTGATTATTACGAGGCAAGAGCATTACAATTAGCTAACGTGCCTGAGCCTAACTGAAAATATCAAAAGAAGGAAATTTTTTTCAGATGAGTAAAAAGATCCAGATTTTGAGAGCATGTCTCCAAGAGAAAGATTTCTCAAGCTGGAGTTTCCTTAGCAATTATTTACAATCTCGTAGCAAAATTAAACAAAAGAAGGGATTGCTACGAAGTTCTCAACACCAGATTCGAGATATTTAGAAACCTCCAAGAAAAGGAGCAAGAAGTCACAAAACAGGCGAAATACTTGGCTCAAATCCACCCCAAAGACATTGATGAAGAATTATTTGTGAAAGAGTATCATCATTTCTCTCTCTCTCAAAATGTATATGCAGGTGGAAAAAATAGCCACAAGAGGAATCTTTTCCTACATTAGGAAAAACAAGTTCGAAAGTAGCTTCCCAAATTTAGATGTCGCACTGAGGATTTACTTGACTCTACCTGTGGAAAAACTGCACAGCAGAGAGAAACTTTTCTGCCCTTTAAGAGAATTAAGACGGACCTGAGAACTACTATAGAAAATGAAAAGCTTAATAGTTTAATGCTGCTATACACACGAAATGATATAACCATGGAAATCGATTACAATGATTTTGCAACGCTGAAAGCTCGAAGAAAACCTCTGTTGACCTAGTACAAAGACTGTCACTCAACTGACATTATGTCTAAAAGTAAAAGATAATTAACAAGTTGAATGATAAACAAGTTAAAAAACTGATAATTATAATGTTCATACAATAATGTATACTCTATACTGTAATTCCATACGAATTTATTAATTCACTGTACTTATTTACTAAAGGAGGTGTGGGGGGGGGGGGGTAGGTGATGCCAAAAGGTAAGAAATGAACAAGAGTGACCAAACCAAGTCACTCTCCTTCCTTACGGCTGCCAGTCCGGGACACGGCGGGTCCATAGATGGGGAATAATGGAAAGACTCTCCATTACGAAGACAAAGAAAGGGAAAAGAGTAAGAGAATTAAGGGAAAATCCCTCCCGAACAAAAACTGGCAAGGTAAGAACTGAAGGAGGGGGTACTCTGCAAATAGTGGGAGGGGGCGCAACAATTTATGTGCCTAGGGCGCCGCGGAGGCTAAAAACGGCCCTGGTTTGAGTTGTTGCCTGCATATGTCAAACTGGACCCCCTCCAATCGAAAAGAACGCAGAAACATCGTTATCGTTAGTTTTGAACAAAAATAGAAGGGGAAAGAAGATTTTTAGTGTTTCGAGCGAGTGGGAATAAACAACGCCCATCTCTAAACGTGAAGGGCGTGATTCCAACAAAATGATATCATTTTCTGTCATCAAGACAGCTGTCAGAACATAATCCTCAAAAAGTGGAATAAAATACTCGCAAATTTGGAAAAATAATAGCATGAAGATTTATTTAATTTCAAAATCGAGAAAATAATTAAAATTAAGGCAAAAAATAACACATATATAATGCATCTTTTATGAAGGAACTATTTACCTTCGATCATTACGACCAGTACTACATGAGTACTTCGCCGTTCCTTTGCACACGCCCCCTCCCAGAAGAGGGCGCTTTCATCGTTTTAGAGTTGGGATTCTTGTCTACGAGACTCTTAAGGCGAAACTGGCCACATGGATAGAGATGTGTGGGAGGACATCATCAAAACAGTTGCTGCTAACTCCACTCTTTTTTTCAAGCTACACACTTAGTCTCGGGTTTTTTTGTGACAACACCTTGTATACACATATGTATTTCTAAGAAGCAACATGAGCATTTTCTACTGAGGGTTATTTGCAACAAAACTAAGAACTAGGCTGAGAGATAAAAGCATGGATTTCTTATGTTTTCTCAAATCACACTTAAAAAAAGAATAATTAATATATTTTATATTTTTACCTGACTGTGTACAACTGAGTATAAATTTTACAATTTATATGTATCCTTATTTTTTATGTAATTATTACTGATATAAATTAAAAATAACTTTAAATTTTGATGTATTCCCAGGAATGACTATTATGTTCCCGGGAAATTGGAAACCCTACAAGTGCCCACTGATCATTTGTCCAATTAATTTGACCTTTTGTCTACTGTAGTCTTTTTTAGCACAACTGTAAATTAAGATAAAGCTTTTTTTATGCAATTCTACCCCTTAATCAAACATCTGCTAATCTTCTCCTGATTGTTTTTGAACTGACAGAAACACCAGCATCATTCATATAACGTCTTATGGCTATTAATGACATTTTTTTATCTTGGAGACATGGTATTTTTGTTCTTCTGTCATCAACAGATGTGGTGCACCTTTTTTGGTCTTTTTCTGAATTGTTTTTTTATTAAATACGCCTCCTGACATCTTAAAAAAAAACTTAAGACTATCCCAGCTTAACACTATTTTCAGCTCGATGAAACATCGACGTGAAGCTGTAATAAAAAATAAAGGCTATTCCACTAAGTACTGATAATCTACTGCAATCATCAGTATCTAAAGTATATCAATAGTTATTGCCGCTTAACTTTTATTGCATTGCAAATACTTGAGTTTCTTTTCTTTTTTTTTTGTATTGAATTCAGTATTAAATTCTCTTTAAAATGATACACACAATTTTACATTTTGTGAAACATAACATCTTCTAAAAAAGCATAAAAATTTTTAAAAAGTAAAAATTTTCAAAAGTGTACGAATTTTGGTCACCTCTATAAAGTTTGCACAGTAAAAAGCCTAAAAAAAATTTCACAGCACTATTGAATTTGATAAATATTATTTGGTCTCAAATTTGACCAGGTTTTGACGTGATCTGTACATGAAATAAATATAAAAGTGGAGTTATTTCACAGTATTTTCTAAGAGCATGCATATTATATTGTCATTACTTTGTTGTATGAAACTTACATGCCTTTAAATTTACCTTAGTGTAGGAGTTTTAATGAATTATCAAAACAATGATATAGTTTCCTATAAGTGCTTTTTTTAAATTAAGATATCTTTGCCCTGAAAATTTCTACACATTATTTTAAAGATGTCATGTTTTGTTTTTATACTTTTTCATTTTCAAAAGTAGGCAGATATGCAAATGATTTAAATGTATGTTTGATATTTAAATATAAAATTACATTTATTCCAGCATAAAATGTTTATTAGATTTCTAAGAAATTCTTTATAGTTTAATAAAACAAGAAATTTACTCTACATTATTTTACAAAAATGTTTAACAAAAAATAAAACTTCCTTTGAACTATTTTCAATCAATAAGACAGACTTATCTTTGATACTTAAAAACAACAACAACCCTATAAATTGCATTCAAGACACATTAAATTATAATTGATGACTAGGAAACTATATTTTCATAAGCATAATTTATTTCTATAATACAAAGCGGTTTAAATGTCAATACTTTACAAGATCAATAAATATTTTGTAATGGAGGTCAATAAATAATGTTTCATATGCAAAATATACAAGTTCAAAATTTATTTTTCAAATATTTTTCGATATCACAGACATGTTGTTTTAAATGCTTTAATCAGAATGCTTAAATAAATATTTGCACATCAGAAAATACATACAGTTAAGTACATAAATTTTCTATAAGCATTGCTGAAAGAAATACTAATTAAAACAAAAGTTCTGTTGTTTTTTTTTTTTGTTAGCATAATTATTTTGAAAATATTAATTCTCTTCCAATTACTTTTTACTGTTTTTAATATTCTCACATCACTGAATATTAAAAAATCTACCACAAAATACAGAATTCTTTATCAAGTATAGTTAAACAGTTACAAACACTACCATATACTATTGACTTTTTAAAAGTCAAATTTAACAATAGCTGGTCATCTGTAGATGCCATAATATTTTGAATATTTTTCAAAAAATATATATTCACTTGTTTCTTTATTTATAGGATAATTCTTAAAAATGATAAATTCATTATGTGGTATAACAATAGCTGCCCATTTAGCAATATATTTTTCAATATTATTTTGAAAACTGCATACCATTGATCTGGACAATGAGGATAAGTGACACACAACTTTTCTTTAAATAACTCTGATAAATTTCTGTGTTATAGCTAGTATTTTTTAAATCTTAATACTTCAATTTATGTAAAAAAAAAAAAAGAGTTTCCCCCCACAAAAGCAAATAGTTTAATCATAATTATTTAATTTTAAAATAGACAGTATATTATTTCATTAAAAGTTTAATACCACAGTTTAATAAACTTGAAATAAGATTTATCATGTAATTGAATATTTACTACATATTAATTTACCACTTGTAAATACGTTAATGAAATATGAATAAAAGATATTTGCTTAAATATGACAGTGGAGAATTAAAAAAAAAATGTCAGGATTTTTTTTCAAAGGCTTAAAAATGACAGTAATATTCTCAAAATATTTTAATAAGATCAATCAGAAAAAAATTCAAAAGTCCAGGTGTTTGATTTAATTTTTTTAAAAATGCAACTAAGATTTAAAGTATTTAAAATGTTTTGCGCTTATTTTATAGAAATTTATATTATGATATTCTGAATTAACTCTAAATTTTTTTTTTTTTAAAAAGTTGCATTAATTTTTTTAATTACTAACTCTTAACACTGTAAAGAGTAAAACATGAGAAATAAAAAAAAATCATTTACAATTTAACAGGGAAGGGATGTCTTGCTGTTTTACTAACCACTAGAATAAAATCTAACTGCTTATTTTGTTTAATTTCCTTTAAAGTAACGCAACATTACATACAAAGCATATTTTGTCTCAGAATGAACTTTCCAAATAATAGTCCTTGGACATAGTATTAGTTTTTACAATTCCACAATTATTTGCTACAGTACAAAAAGAAAAATTGTCATTGTCATCACTTTGGCAAATTCAGAAGAAATTTTAAGATTAAAAACACTGCACTCTGATATATATAAAAACAAAAACACTGATTCATTAGGTTCAAGCGTCAAAAATATTTTCAAATTTCTTACAAATAAAATATTTACATAAATTCTGTAAAATAATTTTTCCACAGTAAAATATGGGAGGATGAGCATAAGAATAAATGAAACACTTTCATATAAGTCGGGAGTTCTTAAGGTATTGGATGAGAACACTATACACAAATTTATACTGAGCCAATGTCTGTACAGTCAGCATACGTTGGAGACGAAGACGGGTCAAAGCCTTTGGCAAATCTACAGGCTAAATAAAATAAAAAAAGGTAAAATATTTACAATTCCCAGTAAAATAAAAGTTTTTACAAACAACAAATGAAATGCCAAGTAGAATTGATCCTATTGAGATAAATAAATTAAATAATGAGTATGTGATAATAATTGATATCACAATAAACTCATTGGAAATAAAATGTTATTTGTATCATGGAGATATTGATAAAAGCTACTAATACAGCTCTAGTGCAGAAGGATAATATTAAATTAAAAATAAGTCAAATAAAACTGGAATGATAGAAACTCTAATATATTAGGCCGCTTTAATCTCTATTCAAACTGAGGTACAGTTTGAAATATAGACATTATGTATGATATTTATAAATATACTTATTCATAAAGGTTGCAAATTTGCTGAATTAAAACATTTCTCTTAAATCCAACACTTTTATAAACCTTCCAACTGTGCTTCCCAATTAATCCTACAAATGCTCAATCAACAGCAAATATAATTAAATGACAGGGAGAATTTTCATGAATAGTCAGTCTCTAGAAATAGTTTCCCCAACTATTGAGCAACCCATTAATAAAGATATGACTAAAAACCATAGGAACAGAACCTTCACTAGCATAGCTTCATATATTAGAGAGAATATGATTTGAGCCCTTAACAATTCTCAATCCTAAAATCACTTAAAATGAAACTTACGATGTCAGTGACATAAAAAACAACAAAAAGTTACACATCTTACTGACAGTCTAAGACTAATCAAGATAACAGACAGCAATACTGCACAGACAGAGCCTGCTCAAAATTTTAATCCTGAAGATGCATTTGTGATATTTAATACTTTTTTTTATTGTTTTTCATACCACTGATCCATTTAATATTTAACATTCAAATCAAAATAGTTAGTCAGTGAAAAATTATTTATTTTTAATTCACTCAAACCAAAAACAAAACTGATGTTAGATGTCTTCAACCATATACTGCAAAACAGCTATTACTGCATTACAGCTATGTTCTATAACAACTCTAAATTTGTATTGCATTACTATTGTTTATTAGAAGTACATTATTATTTAGGCCAATCAGTGTATATTTGCAAATATAAAGGCTTCAAAAAATATGATGTTAATGCAAATCATTAGATGTATTATTACTATTAAGGCAAATGTGCATGTATAGTAAACCAAATAACAAAACAAGCATTTTCTTCATAGCATAAAGAAATAAATTGTGCATATTTCCCAAGGAAATTTTTAGGTTCAAGTTCAATTAGGAAGCTTCATTTACAGTTTATAATGTCTTTTTGTCCAATGAATGATCTACAGAAGGGGTCATAGATGGTTACAACACTTTAGATATTTACCTCTATGTTTAAAAATAATTATGTCTAACAAGAATTATTGCATCTCTATCTTAATAATTAATTTATTGAAAACTTTTACCTGAATTTGTATGCATATTTAAACATATGACTGGCTTATGACAGTTATTTCTATGTGAGAAATTGGTTTTTAAAGTTAAGTTTATTGAGCATCAATATTATTGAGCATTAATAAACTTTAGAATGAATTCTAAAGCAATTTAAATAACTTATTGGTAAAAATGCTAGCATGGGAAGACATTCCTTAAAAAGATTTTGAATCAGGTTTACTTTTTATGTCCATACTTAAATTTGGGAGCATTAAAGAATAGTTAAGAAATGAGAAAAACACATTCTTTACTTCATGTCATGCTTAAGAGTTAATAATAACAGTATTGAAATGATTTTTGTTCACAAGAACTGAAGTTAATTTTAATTATTAGAGCAAACATGAAATTTCAGAATATCAGCACTTGCAATATTAAAAATATGGAAATTTTTTCATGAAGCTCTTAATTCCCAGCATTATGGTACTCCAAAAATGGTTGTACTTGCACTAAGCCACAGAATTAAAAATACCTTTGATAATTCTTAAATCTAAGGAATGAAAAAAGTTATTCCTTTGTGTAAAACTTTTTTTAACTTAGATAAAAATTATTAATAGAAACTCGACAATATTCATCACAGCCACTATTGCAGTTCCCCCTTCTTCAGTGCATATATGCATATTGCTCTTTGATACCTCAGTAATCCTGTTTCTCTTACAACCTGGCTCTTTTTTCTTGAAAGTTTAACAACCCCTGATCTAATACAATTCTAATTTTAGAATATTTTCTTCCACAATGCATATTTTATGTTTCAGTTCCTAAAAAGACATATTAAGCAATTAAAAGCCAGCTGGACTGTAACTAGATTTTTAAAGATTTAAATTTATTGATACTGTTTTTCAATGCACCACATGATTAACTTGTTAAGCAGATTTTCAAATATATGTTTATACTAGCAGGTATATCTTTGTACAAGTAAATTGAAGAATAATGTTGATAGAAAGATTTTAAAAAATTTAATTATATCAAAATTAAAATTAATATTTTAAATAATTTAAAGTAAATTACAAATTAAATTCTAAAGAAAGAATAATTTGGTAAATAAAATAATGTCAATTTCCATAAAACCCATTCATAGAGAAGATTTCTACTCAACAACGGCAACATAAAACATGGGTGCCAGATTTCAAGTCTGAATGTCTAAGAGTTCAGAAATTAATTTTTTATACCTGTTACATCCCAGCAACACTTGGGAATCGATTTTGGGAAAACTTGTTCGCAGCAGATTTCTATTCAATAATAGAAACATGTCTGCTACAAATGCCTAATAGTTCAAAAACTAAAATTTTTGCCTATGACACCCCATAACTCCACACATTTGGGAGTTGGTTTCCAAAAAAATCTGTACTTGGTGGATCTCTACTAAATGGAATAAAAATGACTGCCGAATTTTAGACCGGTAGGTCTAAGAATTCTGGAGATTTCACAGTGAGTCCTCTCTTCTCCTATATACATAGGCATATTTTTTAAAAGTTCTTTAGGCTACCAAAATTGTCTCATCTCTATTCAAAATATTTTAAATTAAAAAAACATATTTTATGCTTTAATGAAATTAATTTTGATATATCACAAAAAGTTGAAAGAATTTCACTGAAATACATGCACTGAAAGATATTTTTAATAAAACCCATTTAAGATAGCTTATTAAAATGAGGAGGGAAATACCTGATTGTGATCCAGGCAGAAAAGCATGATGTCACAAAGAATGACTGCTCCTGACCGCCCAACTCCTGCACTACAATGAACTACCACTGGTGAGGTACACTGACTACCTTCAAGACTGCCGAGAGTATGACGGCGAACAGCATCCACTTCACTCATAAAGGCTGCAATATTAAAAATTGGAGAAACATGCAACAGAAGTGTTGGTATTGCACTCATTTTTTAAGAAAGGAAAATGCATATATGACACAGGTTGGCACAAAAGTAAATTTTAAACTATTTAAGTACTAAACAAAAATAAGATTGGTTATTTCACAAACTATGTGAACTGAAAATACCTATCCAAATATATATGTACATTTGGTTGTGATACTAATAAATTCTCCATAAAAATCCAAAATTAATTGCTTTAAAATTTATGTACAGTTTAGTATGCAAATTTCCTTAAGACTATTAATGTATAGCATTAATTTCAGCTAAAATATCAGACATGTAAGTATGCAGAAATTATAAAAGAATTTTGAATAGCATGATAAATTAAAAGAAAAATTATTCATAAATAATAAAAATACAAAAGTGATAAAAATAAATTCATTGACGTTTGTTTCAGAAAATTACCAATATTCAGGAAACAAAAGTATATTTTCCAGAATGTAAAACACAAAAAATATATGCAGCTAATAAATGATTTAAGGGGAAAATTTTTTCTTTCTTTTAAAAGTGTTTGAATAAATTAAAAGACAGCATGAACATGTAATCAAGAATGAATCAATACCTATGAAACCTTGTGTGTCTTGGGGGCAACTGTGATCAGGCCAATCAGTATATTGGATGTGCCAGAGAGAACGTTGCTGATGCGATGTGACACGGCACAGGGTAAGAGAGCAAGTTATGTACGTAGGGGAGCACAAACTGAAGTTGCGTACAAGCTGAAACTAAATATTACATCTATCAAAGTCAGTAATATTATCTATGTGACAATTTTTACATGTATGTTTAACAGGTAAAAGATTTACTGTCTTACAAAGCAGATGAAAATTAGTTCAATTAATTAAAAAAAAGAGATAAATTTCTAATTTGCAAGAAATTTATGAAATACCAAAACAACATATGCTGAGAAACAAGCATTTCTTTCTTTATTTTATCACAAAAAATTCCCCCCCCCCCCCCCTTTAGAAAATAGAAGAATCAATAAATACAATATGTAAAATTAATTAGCAATAATTTCCTTCTAATTTTTTTATCAGATTATTGTATATATATATATATATTTGCCTAAAAATAAATAATAGTGGGTTATTTTTCTTACTCTATTTTATTAATTTTTTCCCTCCAGCTGCTAGTCAAAATACACTCAAAACTGTTATATTATTAAAGATGTGTCGAATTATTAAAAATTTGTTAAAGTAATTTCAGCTTCTTACTAAATAAAAACATGTATTTTCACAAATTTGCTAAAATTATTTGTGCAATTTATCTAACTTTAAGTGAAAATTAAATGTACAATTTTTAAAGAACAAGTGAAGTATGCATTTTACTTTATCACTCTGAAATGAATTAGCGATCAATGACTTTAATTAACTTGTCTTACTTTTAATCACTTGCTTACTTTTCTTGACTGACTTTAATCACATTCTTATAGTTCTTTTTATACAAAAGAAAAAGAAAAAAAATGTCAAAACATGTGAAGTTACAATATATTATACTGCACTAAAGTAAAAAAATTTGAAATTAATCCCATAAACAATCATTTTATTATAACACATCACTCAATAAGTCCTGGGCCTAACATATAGATGGCACTATCTTCTAACTTTTCTAAGCCTAACCTAGTAGTACTAACTTTCAAATGGCACGTGTCAAAATTTTGAGAGAATATCTTGTTTAGTTATAGTTACGGTGGCTTTTTGTGGCAACACTTTGGAAACCATGGATGAAAAAGAATTTCATGTGCTAATCAAACATTGCTTTCTGGTGGGGAAAAACACTGTTCAAGCAAAACAATGGCTTGATAAGTGTTATCTGGACTCTGCTTCATCGCAAACAACTGTTAAAAGATGGTATGCAGACTTAAAACGTGGTCGAACAGACACAAACGATGTTGAACATTCAGGTCACCCAAACTCTGCAGTTGTTCCAGAAATCATCAAAAAAGTGCATGAAATCGTTTTAGCCGATCGTAAATTGAAGTTGCATGAGATAGAAGAGAATTTAAAGGTATCAGAAGGCAATGCATTTGTTATTTTGCATGATCATTTGTCAATGAGAAAGCTGTGTTCAAAGTGGGTGCCGTGTCTTCTCACTGTTGATAAAAAAACACATCGACGATTCAGAGCGTTGTTTAGAATTATTTAGGCAAAATAAACAGGATTTTTTAAGTAAATATGTGACAGTGGATGAAACATGGATACATTACTACATGCCAGTGAATGGTGCCTAAAGCAACCAAAAACTCAAACGTCAGCTAGCAAGGTTATGGCATCCGTATTTTGGGAAGCTCATTTGATTTTGTTTTTTGACTACCTTGAGAAAGGCAAAACAATCAATAGTGAATATTACATGACATTATTGGATCAACTGAATTAAAAAATAAAGAAAAAACGTCCTCAAATGCAAAAGTACTGTTTCACCAAGACAATGCTCAGTAACACAAGTCCATGAAAGCGATGTTTAAATTGATCGAATTACTTTCCCACCCACCGTGCAGTCCAGATCTGGCCCTCAGTGAGTACTGGCTGTTTGCAGATATTAAAAGAATGCTGCTGGAAAAGAGGTTCGCTACAAATGAAGAAGTGATTACCGAAATAGAAGCCTATTTTGAGAGCAAAGACAAATCATTCAATGAAAAAGGTATTAAAAAATTAGAAGAGCAGTGGGCTGCAAGAATCACTCTTGAAGGGGAGTATCTTGATAAATAAAGTTCAATTTTGCTGAAAAGTTGTAGTTTTATTAGATAGGCCCGGGATTTACTGAGTGATGTGTTAGTATGCACATATTGTTATATACTTCCTAATTTCAATTATTTCAATAAATTATGTATTTTAAAATATTCTATTCTCTCGTTGAAATATTCTAGATGAATTAAGACATTAAATATATACTAAATTTTTTTGAATCAAAGCTACCCTTTTTTCCAATGTTAATGCTACTGAAAATAAAGTGCTACTTAGAATTGAAGGCGGAAAAATTCTTAGGATAAAGGAAACTGAATACGATATAGACAGTTAGAGAAATTACAGGTCCATATACGTAATTAAAAAAAATTTTATACTTGTAAAATAAGCTAATTTTTTACATCTTTTTAGTTTTCCTTTAAAAAATTTTTTAATTCTGTAAATATTGGATATCAATGTATAAACCTTATTACACTATTTTTTTTATCATTTCCCAAAAATGTGCTGAGAGTTTGAGATGTGGTTTAGAATGGATGGCAGCTTAGATTTGAAAAAATCTTTATATATAAAAATCCTGTGTCATGATGTTTGTCCGTGATGAACTCCGAGACTACTGAACTGACCTTAATATAGTTTTGCATAATGTGTGTCATTTCATCCAACTTAAAATGTAGGATAGCTTTTAATCTCAATCAATGACTTTATTTTTTTATCGGTGGAAATATGAAGAATCCGGGAAACAGGAAAATTTGCAAAATGTTATAATGCGTGTATGTCTGTAAAGGTTTTATTGACCAAGATGCACGAAAAGTGAATGCCTGGCGTATTTCAGGGTGTGGAATCCGAATCGGTTCCCAATAACACCTGTAACTTTCCCGGATAATGCCATACAAATGGATTTTAGACAGACCGAGGCAAGGGCTTATCTTAAAAATTTTAAAGCCCGAAAACTTGGTCTCTGGCGTATCTGATATCCGATCGTAGAAATTGCCGGATAATTTCGGACAACTGTCTATTACGTGGACCATGGCAAAACCATACCCTAAAAGTATAGGAGCGAGAAAAGTTTGTTTATGGTGTATTTCAGGACAGTAAACCAGAATCTAAAATCGGATTTTTGAAATTCTCGTAACTTTGCAAGATTACACTGAAGCTCCCTTCCAGGGAGTGAACTTGCAGGCTCAGGAGCACTGAAAGTAGCCCCCGGTTGCCTCTATGGGCACAAAACAAGAATCTGAAATCAGATTTCAGAAACTCCCATAACTTTGCTGGATATTGCTGAAATTATGTGAAATGGCTTCGTGTTCGAATCACGCTTGCAGATTTTCCCTCCTACTAGTAGGCTGAATTTGGACAAGCTGGGGCACCGAAAGTCAGTCCCACATGTGTTTTAGGGCAGGGAATGAGAATCTGAAACTGGATTTTAGGAGTTCCAGTAACTTTGCCGGATAATGTCAGATGATCGTAATATACATGAACAGCAACACCCGCCTAACTTGCAGAGGTAGGGATGCAAAATAAGAGTCCCTGACGTATTTCAGGACTGCTGATCTGAATATTCAATCCAATTTGAGAAATTCCACTAGCTATGCCAAATAATGCCAGACGATTGCATTTTATGCAAACCGTAGCAGAGGCTTACCTTAAAATACTTGGTGTGTGAAAAGTGCTTTCCTGGTGTTTCTTTGAGTGAGAAACAAGACTCTGAAATCGATTTTAGAAACTCCTGTAACTTTTCCAGATGATCATAATGCACTCTCCCCTTTCATGGACTGAACTTGCAGAAATAAGGTAGCCAGAGTGGGCACCGGGTGCATCTCGAGGTGGAGAACCAGAGAATCTGGATTCGGATTTCAGAAACTATTGTAACAATGTTGGATATTGCTGGAATGAGGTAGAATGTCTTTGTATTTGAGTACTGTGTCCGGATTTGCATTCCCTATAGCTGCTGAACTTGCAGGTGCAGCCTTGCAAACATACGATTGCAATAGAAAATTCCATTGGCAATTGCATCTTCAGGTTTGTTGCCACTTTTTTAGATGGTGGGCAAATGCATATTCAGCATTCAAGCTGCCATTAGACATTCATAAGAAACCAGACGCAATTTTAAAAATAAAGAAAAAAAAGCTGAATGGCTACAATATTGCAAAGGACCTCAACCATAATCAGATAAATGTACCATGCCCCACAAACATACACTGGTAGCATTACATAGAACTTTACAAGATTTAAATGGCAATGAAAAATATTCGGGTGTTCTATCCTATTATTCCCAGGTCATTTATCACTACTTTTGCTCACAAGATTAACACATGTTTAAAATAATTAATTTTGTGGCGAAATGTTGAGACACTTCGAATGACCATAAACATACAATTGCAATTTGATCAATCAGAGCAAATATTTTCTAATCAACTGCTGGATATTTGAAATGGAGAAGTACATCTGTATCCCAATACAAAATGTATCAAATAGCCAGCCAATTTCTGTTCTGTTGATCAGACAAAAAAGGAACTGATTGAGAGTGTCTTCCTGGATATACTGTATAATTATCTATAAAATGATTAGCTTTGTAGTCCTGTTACTTAATCAGAAAAAAATGTTGATATTTACAAAATAAACTTTCAGAGTTGTTGCCAGGTAATCCAATGTCTTTTAAATCAATCAACACTATTGTCGATGAAAACAAAACACTAAATTTTCCAACTGAGTTATTGAATTCTCTGGATTTATCAGAAGTGACACCATACAATCTTCGGTTGAAGATTGATTCACTGGTTACTCTGCAGCGTAACTTAAATCCACCTAGATAATGCAACAATACATGTTTGGTCATCAAAAGAATTAATGAGAAACTTTTTGAAGCATCCATTTTGATTGTAAAGTTTAAAGACGAAATTGTCCTGTTGCAAGGTATTTCCCTGATACCTTCAGAATCTCCAATACCATTCAAAAGGTGCCAATTCCCAATTCATTAGGCCTTCACGATGACCATAAATAAATCTCAAAGCCAAACAATGTCTATTTGGGGCTTGGATTTAGAAAATCTATATTTCCCCCAGGGGCAACTAACTATATGTTGCATGCTAATGTGTGGGTAAACAGACAGATATATTTGAGTTACAAAAGACAGGTTACCGAAAAATATTGTACAACAAATAGCTATTAATTATATAAAAATTATTTTTTGTTACAATTTAAAATGATAAAAATAATATTAAAAAATTCTAAAAGTCGCCGTTATTCACCTCACATTTATGAAATTAAATCTTAATTTGTTGCTACTTAACAAAGTAAGTAATTCATGCATTATACTAAAATCAAATAGGAGATGAAGAAAATGCAAAACATTATGTTGTTTTATGCTTAATTTCAACTCTCCAAAATTGTAAGTGAATATTAATTTGATTGCATTAAATAGCTTAGAATAATATTAAATAAAAGTATTACAACAAAGCCACAGCAAAGAGTTGCCAGGTCAAATCAATTTTCTTTCCTCCAAAAATCTTTTTAAACTAGTATGTGCATATACATTTTTAAAGCACTTATTAACAAATGTAAAAGTACACTGCATTTTTTTCAATGCGTAAAATATGTAAAACAATATTGATTTTAAAAAAAATATTATAGTTTTCATTATGAACTAAATATCATACTATTACTATGTAACTGAGCATCAAAACTGCACCATGTTTAAAAATATATAGTAAACTGAAATGATTTATAAATAAACTGTATGTTTTTGAATATGTTGAAAAATTAGCTAAATTTATCTAAGTTAATGAAAATGTCAAAAAAGATTATTAAAATATTTATACTTTATTTGGATTATTATTTAATTGAGACCTTTCATATTACTATTAGTTTGAAACACAAATAAAAAAAGAAAGGAAGATAAAGAATTACTTCTCCTATTTGCAATTTATTTCCATCTTCTTGAGGCCAGTATGGAAAACATTTATCTCTACCTTGTTCCTGTAACAATAAAGCATCAGGTATTAATAAGCAAACATGAAAAATAATACATTAGTTTTACACTCATCAAACCTTGATAAAGCATAACTTATATAATGGCAATATAATGAAGTATAAATTCATACAAATTATATATGTCTTCATTTCTACAACTAACTAATTTTTTCCGACAAAAAAAATGAAGTATTTTTAATGATTGTTTTTTAAACTTTCTTGAGAAATTAGATATAAAGAACGTATTGCTGCAAATATGTTATGAAATAAAATACAAATAAATAAAAAAATATTTTGATACATAAAAAAAAAATTGACAACAATCCAATCCATAATGTTTACAATTCTGAGTGGGAAAAGAAATACATTAAACCTGAAAAGGAAAGTAATTATGAGGGCATTGTAAAATTTTAATTATTACTAAAAATAATTGAGAATTTGTAATTCTTAAGGCTTTTTTACATTGTCACCATCTAGAATTTTACATTTCTTCGAATCTGGCTGGGCCTTTAAAAGGCAGTCTTTGTAGAACTCTCAGCAAACTATACCAAAAATTATAGTTTTACTTCTAGAATGATGTCATATATTTCATCATATACCTCCAGCCTCACAGCGATGTTTTGAATTTCAAGGATAAGAAAAATTTGCTTGAAGTGAGAATGAGAGAATAGGGTATATGTAGCAAAAATTTCGAAGCCCTGTCACTTTCATTCCTCAAACAAAATGCGTGAGCATTTACACTGTCGACATGAAGACAGGCACCTTTGGTATTCAGATCATCCTGTTTCTTGATCTGAGCATCATCAGTTCAGGAAATTGCAGTAATAGACATTAATAATAATCTAATTCTCCTCCAGGTAGTCTGTTAAAATGACTTTATGACAGTTCCAAATCAAGGAGCATGACCTTCCCTGTAGATTTCTGCATCTTAACCACCTTGGGAGAGGTGTGAATTGCATCTGTCTCTACTTTTTTCTCAACTCTTAGGAGTCTAAATCACTTGATAGATCCAAGATACATGTGCAACTTATCTGAAGAAAAAAATGTCTTTGTCTTACTACAAAAGATTCAACATCTTTAACAGATTGTGCTGTATTTGCTTTTGAGTAAGAGTGAGTTACCCCAGCATACTGACATCTACGACAAAGACAGTTCTTTTTTAGGTGTTTTCCACAATCTGCCATAACTAAGATCAGTCACATCCACAACCATTTAGATGGTTGTACTTGTCCAATAGGATAAAGCTTCGACTTTTATGTGGTTGCATCATCCAAAAGTTATGGTGGTGGCTTCATTTTCACAAACAGCTATAATTTAATCATGGATTGGCTTATTGTGTAACTTAATCACACTACTAACCTCTTATTTTTCCATACTGCAAGTCACTTCCATCTATATCTTCCTGAAGACAAATAAAAATTAACATTAACCCTTTAACATGTGCTTTCGAGTTAATTCGAGAGTGCTAAACAGGCCAAATTGTGCCCTCTCAAGATAATTCAAGCAGAACTGTATTTTACGCTGCAGTAAAATTCACACTTAAATATTATTGACCGTTGTCTGCACTCATGAGACTGACTGTGATCCCTAGTTGTGATTTTGTAAATTTAGATCAAGATGATTGCTTCTTATATTTTATAATTTATTAGACTGATGTTTTGTATAAAAAATGGAAGTGAAAAAAATTTTAGATTTCAGAAGTAAATTAGTAGTAAGACTTATACAAAACTTTTTAGTAATATAAATTTTAAAAAATCGGTTAGACCAAGATCTTCTGGAATTCTAGGACTAACAGAAGGTCATTTTCCCAGTTTTGTTCCACAAACACGAAGAAAAGAAAAAAGAAGTCCCTACAAGATACTGTGCTGTGTGTTGTGCTAAAAATAATAGCAAAGGAAAAGAGTCGTTATAGGTGTAATAATTACAATGTTGGGCTATATGCTACACCTTGCTTCCAAATATATCAAGCAAAAGAAAATTTTGAATAATTCTTTTAAAATAAACACTATTATTGTTATTTATGTTGAAAAAGTATAAATAAATAATTTTACTTTAATAAAAATAATTTTTTTCTTCAAAACATACCTACAATGTGGATCAAAAACCAAAATTAAAATACACATTTTGATTGATTTCATAATTTATTACTTTTATCCAAAAGGTTTTAAAATGTGCTTTCTTAAGCAAAAATTGACCCTTTTTGTTGCCATTTTTCTTAAATGTGTGTGTTAAGGGGTTAAATACTGTAACTATTACAGCATTAGGTAAATAAGATTAATTATAATATGCAGAGAGAATAAATTTAAACCATATATACTTTAGTTAGTTCTTAATAAAAATAAAAACTTTACAACAAGCCCTATTATATATGAAAAACTTCGACAGACTGTTCTTAAAAACCATTGCATTCTCGCCCTTTTTAAATTTGAATTTGGAGACACAAGAATTGTAACTGAACATTATAAAAATTATTAACACTAGATCTTTCTATACATTTATTATCGACTTGTGAAATTTATATTTTAATCACAATATCAAATACACTTTAAATTTAAATAAAGGCAATCAATCTGTAACAGTGCATTTTCTTCAAGTTACTAATATACTAAATGCATTGTTTGACATTTATGGATATGAAAAAGTTCCAATAATTTGTATTGAAAAACATAGGATATTTTCAAATGTATACCATTCATACAATATTAAAGTTCATTTCAAGTATTTCTGATTTTGATAAATTGTTCATTTTTAAAATATTCATATTTTTATTACAAATGATACATAACATATATATTAACTAAGATATTTTTAACAATCACAAATCAATGAATATACAAAATTCACCAACAGTAAAATCAATATTTTTATTAGAACATGTTGTAAAAAATATTTTCACTCTTATTTTAATAAATGGTAAGCTTAAGATATTTATAAATTTTTAAAAAAATACCGATAATTATACATGACTGTATTCATTAATAAAAAATAATTTTAAAATTGGACTTATTTATTGGAATTTATATACTTCTAGAATAAAAACAAATTTAACATTTACCTACAAAAAAATTGAGCCCTAATTTTTTCAAATGCTTATAGAATGATTTAATAAAAATACTTTGTTATTTTAAACACATTAATTTTTTTGCAAAATAGTTAACATTTCTAAATTATACTAGATTTTCTAATGCTAAAACCAATAGAGAGAAACATACTTGAACTTCAGTAAGCATGACAATGACCAACACATGATGTTCCCAAACCATCTGCCAAAAACTATAGAGAGTATTTGGAAGAGGACCCTGAGCTGCAATATACAATCTCTGGGTAGTTCCAAGAGCAACCTGTAATAATACATTATTTTATACACATCCGGAAAATGTTACTTATAAAAAGCATTTTTCTTTACAAGTTTTGTTTTAAAAAATATTAGTTTGTGGACCTATCAATTATTTCACATAAGAACATTAATAAATCTATCAATTTTTTATTTAGTACTAGAATGTTTATTGTCACTTTAGTATTAATACTATGAACTCTATTCACTGTAAATTAATTTAAATGGGTCTATTCATGATTTTATTAATTTTTTCACTGTTAGATTTATCCAAAAAAGCTCAAAGATTTTCAGAAATGTAATTCTATTTTGACTGAATTCACTCTGTCATTCCTTTAGAACACTTGAATAGTCAACACAATTGTATAGAACTCAAATCCTTTAAGATTGGATTTTTGTTCTTTTGTTATTTTCAATATATGTGTCAAGGAGATAATGAAGAGAAGTTTTTATTCTGATACTCTATCATTTTAAACAAAATATGTTCAAAATATCTTATGAGGATGTTTCTAATCTTGGTTATCTTTTAAGCATAGGTTCGTTTTAATTAGTTGATTTGTGAGCATTTATTTTGTAAAGAATAATTCTTTTTTTATATGTTTTTTATTATGAGATATAGATAAAGAATCAAATGGCGATAAAATTTTTTAAGTAATTTTTACAGCTGCAGTAAGTGCATTCTTCTTGACTCATCTGATTTTGACTCTGGTGATAAAAATTATATATAAGTTATTGTAAAATACTTATTGCTAGATTTATTGCTCACTATGGGCATAAATATTGGACAACAGTAACCTTAAAAGAATTTGATTTAACATGTAACATTTTTTGTTTTAATTCTAAATACTTGATATGATGTTGATATAAAGCAATTATTAAAATAAATAAAGTTTCTTTTCTAAAAAAGATTACAATAAAAAAGCTAATTAATTTTTGTCTTAGTTCTATTGAATTGGGAAAAAAGTTGATGGACTTTTTAGATTTTGTATTATATAAGAAAACTAGCTGAGACCCGGCCACACGTTGATGTGGCTTTAATACGTTAGTTCAATATTATCCTAAGCTATTCAATGCAGTAAAATTAATCTTCGTTTTTAATTTTGGAGGGTTGAAATAAAGTATAAAACAGCAAATTATTTTAATTTTGCATTTCATCCATCTCCTATTTGAGTGTAGTATAATGCATGAACTACTAACGAAGTCATTAAGTAACAACATATGAAGATTTAATTTTATAAATGTGGTAAATAATGTTGATTCTTTGCAATTTTTAAAATTATTTTTATCATTTTAAAGTACAACAACAAATAATTCTATACAACTAATCGCTAGTGTTGATTTATAGAAGGGAATGGAAAATGTTAAACGAGAAAGCCGGAGCGTGCCGGGCCATGCACTCACATCGTACGCGTACACACCCACCCAGAAGTTCTGGCGTCATGAGGGAAAGAGGAAGTTTTCATGGGGATTAAGTTATACACTCGGTAAAAGCCCATGCAACGCCGGGCTTAGTGGAGGGGAAATAACATAGAAGTCAAAGTAATTTTGAAAAAGAATACAGGTCATGCTGATTTTGTGAAGGGAAGGAAAAATTTATAAGAGTAGAGAAAGCCCGTGCAACGCCATGAAAGGGCCATGAAAGCTAGTTATATAAATGTGGTGAATATATAACGTTGATTCTTCGCAATTTTTAAAATTATTTTTATCTTTTTAAAGTATTACAAACAATAATTTTATACAACTAATCGCTAATCGGTGCACAATATTTTTCGGTAACCCGTATTTTGCTAACTCAAATAGATTCAACGGTTTCCGCACATGTGAGCATGTAATATCTAGTTGCCCATTCGAGAAACATGGATTTTCAAAGTCCAAGTATCAAATGAATATTGTTCGGGTTTCAGATTCATTTATGGTCCTCGCGAAAGCCAAACGAATCAGGAATTGAAGCCTTTTTGAATGGTATTAAGAGATTCCGATGGTATTAGTGGAATACGTTGCAACAGTTTCCATAGTAGAATAACCGAATTTTCGTTTAAACTTTACAGTCAAAAGGTTTGCTTCAAGAAGTTCCCGGTAATTCTTTTGATGATGAAACGTGCTTCGTTGCATAATCTAGGTGGATTTAAGTTACACAAAAGAATATCCAGGGAACTACCGTAATTTCGCGTGTATAGTCTGCGGACTGTGTTTAAAATGAGAATTTTTGAAGCTGCGGACTATCCACCAGTGCGGATAATACGCTGGTTGCTCACGGTTAAAATCGTTGAAATTTAAAAAACAAGTTTCAAGTCCCACGTACGTGCTTGCTGGGAGAGTTGGATGTCGGAAGATTTACATACTTGTACAAAAGGAGGAAATATGAGACGCGCTTCATACACTGAAGTTGCCGAATGTGTCGATAAATCCTGGAAAAGTGTTAAAGTGTCCACCATCCGATCGGGATTTATAAAAGCTGGGATTGTTAGTGAAAGCGAGGAAATCACTGACAGTGAAGATAGTGATGCTGAAAATGAACTTTCGGACACTCTTCCAGAAAATATATTAGAACTGTTTAATTCTGATACGGATTAATCAGACTTTGAAGGTTTTCGTTAATGTAGTAGAATGTGTGATTAATTAATATATGATTAATTAGTAAGCACTGTTTTTTATTTGTATTTAGCGTTTTATTTCTGAAGGTATATTAGTAAGGAAGTACTTTTTTTCTATTTATACTTGTTCTTTGTTTCTAAAATAAATTAATATTGCCATATTAAAATAACGTAATTTCGGACGTATAGTCCGCGGACTATCTGACGATTTTTGAATTTTTATATAAAATCGTGTCTGCGGACTATATGATGGTGCAGACTATATGTGCGAAATTACGGTAATCTTCAACCGAAGATTGTTTGGTTACATTCTTGTTACTTCTAGAGACATCAAAAAATAGGTTGGAAAAATTGCGGTTTTGTTTTCATCAACAATAGTGTCGATAATATGCAAAATTATATTATGATCGGTTGAGTAGTTTCGGAGTCCATTGCAGGCAAACACTGTGACACATATATTTTATACATAAAGATATACATATCGAATTCCAGTTTCATCAAATAGGTTCGCTCTCTACTTTTGGTTTCTATTTGGAAAAATTCCAAAAAATCATTTATATCTGGACTCAATTTTTTGTCAACATTTCTTCGATTATATTCTAGAGTAAATTCAGTAGGAATAATTTTCAAAACGACAGCAATTAACATAAAGCTATAGGATTTGGGTTCTAAGCCTAACGCGGATAAGCTCCTAACATTTACTTCAATTTCGCAATGTAACTTTTTTAACTTTGGAATGTCATTCGATTTATAAACTGAAAGCACATTTATTTTTTATTCATATGGTTATTAATTATTACTTCTTTTTTTCCAAATCTTTCTTAAGAAGCTCAACAGCAGAATCATAGCTTAATTCATTAATCTCAAAACCTTCTATTGCTTGAGCAGCTGAACCAGATACATAGCTTTTTAAATAATTAAATTTTTCTATTTTCGAAAGTGAATTATTATCATGGATTGAAATTTGGAACGTATTCCAGAAGCTTTAAACTGAGTACAATCCCCATAAAATTTTTGAATCATTAACTTTGGAAGTTTAACAATGTTATTTGTATTTACAGAAGTTGAATTCTGATCTGTACCGCTACACACAATGGAATTAATCCGACTTTTGTTTTATTTTCTTGTTTGCGCGAAAAATTGTTGTAGTTATTTTGTCACAGTAATCAAATGAAGTACTTAATTCAGTGTCATATTGTTCTAATGTGTGGTTTCACTTAAAATTAAGCCATCGATATTTCTTAACTCTTCCGATCTAGTTATTATTAAATTCAAATTTTCCTCAAGGGAATCAAAATCAGTCAGTTCTTCTATTAATAAATTCTCAACGGTTTTAATTAACCGTGTCGCTGCTGACCTTAGTGCTGTTCGCACTTTTTTGTTTGTTTTTTGATGCTTTCTATTATAATGAATAAAATCTTCTTACCTTTAGCAGGCTTCACGCACTTCAAAGCGCTATTCCAATATATCAGTTAATTCAAAAAGAAAATTCAAAACAATGGTTATATTTACGATTTCATATCGTTCATCAAATTTCAAGAACAATTAATTGTTCCAACATTTAAATCTATAATTAATCTCTTTTTTGGCCAATGCTTCATGAAAAAAATCAATATTATCTATTCAAATAGAGAAAGACATTGATACAACCTCTCCCTTCGAAATCTAGTTTTATTCTTCTAATAAAAAAAATAGTGATTGCACTGATCTAAGCAATAAATTAGAAGTGAGCGTTCTGGCGCCCACAGACAAAACAAAAGGGGAAATTTTGCTTCGCGGGAATATTCGCAAAATCTGCCAACGTTTTTTCCGGATTCTCCACATTTCCAGCAATAAAAAAATTATGGCGTGATTAATTGAAATAAAAACCATCCTATGTTTTAAGTTGGACGAAATGACACACAGTATGCAAAATTATATTATGATCGGTTGAGTAGTTTCGGAGTCTATTGCGGACAAACACTGTGACACGTATATTTTATATATAAAGATAACAATTAATTGTCTGAATGTACACTTATGTTGCTAGAAAAATTACCAAATGAATACATTAATGTCAAGCAAAAACAAATTAAGTTTAAGATATCTAGTTGTAAAATTTATTCAAGACCTGCAAAATATTATCTAAAATAAATGCAATCTAAAGATCTGGGTACTAAAACTTACATTTCAAGCAATAAGATTAATGGGAAAATAAATATAAATTTTTCATAAATGTGCAAAATGAACGTAAAAAAGTATATCAGCAATGAATAAATTCAGTTAATATTACACAGTAACAAACTTTAGAGTTATTTATTTCATGAAAGAAGTTGAGTCATCTATCCACAGGAATTATCACCCCATACTATGTATCAATGCATTATTGAATAATTCTTTTTTTCCCCTCCTGTGTTAGATATACTGGATGATATTAGTTATTATTTTAACTAATAAAAATAGCCACAAGTGTAGTGATAAGAAATGAAGTTCTATATTGATAGATTAAAAAAAATAATTAGATAGTTAGAAACAACTTATTAGAAACATTAACACAACTTATTAAAATAATTAGAAACAACTTATTTGAAAAAATGAAAGTTTAAATTTAGTATAATAAATATAGTCTTCATTAAATCAAAACTTTCATTACCTACACATTTTTTATATTAATAATTCAATTTATGTATTAATTAAAAGAAAACTTGTTCTAATACAGCGATCATTGATTCTTTTAAAATTTAAATAAAACCTTAAAATAGTTTATTTTATTTTTTAAAAGTTCATTAAAAAGCATAAAATTATTTTTAAATCATGCATCCCTCCATTTAAGTGACAAAGTGTAATCAAAAGTACATGCAAGAATGAGGTCTATCAAATGCTGAATAGAATCTGATTTTATATAGACATCTAAATTTTAAATTATAAATTTTTAAATACTGAAATACTTAATTTATAAATAATTTACTTTCCTATTAATAGGATGTAAAGTTATGTTTTTTTACTATAATTGAAGCATTTATTATGATGAAGAAGCTATACTTAATATAATACAATGAGGCTTATAGAATGAAGGCAGCGACAGTACAGGAAATTGTCTTGCCTGGGTGTGATTTATGATGCTTAGTTGAAAAACATTTATATAAGACATCATAATTTATTTTAAGGCGACCTTTTCAAATTATTTATCTTAACTGAAAAAGCATAACTTCCCATTCTATAAAAATGCCACTTTATAAGCTATTTTTGCTGTTAATTTTTCAAATTCAAACAAGTAGACTAAAGATATTAAAATACTTACATTAAGATGTGAAGCATTGATATACCCAGTCCTGTTCTCATTTGTAGGTGTAAGCCTGACCCTGTTTTCTTCATAGGGAAAAACATCTTTGAAGCGATTACGGGATGCATTTTCTGGTAACAGAGCAGTGGTAAAATCTGCATTGGGCTTCCTCTTGGGAATTCTCTCGAACTCAAGAAACACCTGTCCTTCTGCCAAGCGACTCTCCAAGGCATTGATCTGCGCATATTTATGTTACTGAATCAGCATACCATACAACATTTTTATTTCATTGTTAACAGCTTAAAAATATATTAAACAGCACATGGAACTAGTAACAATTTATAGAAATTGCAACTGCTCTGTAAAATAAACTTGTTTTCAAAACTAATTCAATGAAAATATTAAAAAAAATACATACAATTTTGTCAATTAGGACAATTTTGGAATATGGCTTTCCAGTTTATTTTAGTGAAGCTAACTTAAATAAACTTGAATGAGCGCAACTGAATGCCGCAAGAATAATTACTAGCTTTCATACTAACTGCCCTAATAATATTGTTTTGTATGAGAGTGATTTACACTTCTTTCTATGAGAAGTTATAGCGTGGTAAAATATTACAATAAGTTATCTAGCTACAATGCCCAGCACAGAACTTCTGTCTATCTCCATTCTTGGCTCAATAACAGGCAATTACAGAAACATAGCCCTTTTTCTTTGGCAGTTGATAAGGACCTGTTTTCTGGTAATGTTGAACCTCACTTCTTAAAGCCATTTTCCCATTTTAAGTTCGACTCTGATCGAATACATTTCCAGACTGAGCTAATCACCAGGGTGTATAAAAGGTCTGATCGACCTTTACCCTCGATGGAGGGTGTGGTATGACTTTCTTCTAGATGCTGTATATACTTTCAATGGGTCCCTTCCCATATTGGATTGAATGGTAACGAGTCAGCCAATAGTTTGGCAAGTCTGCCACTGCTGACACTTTGTTGGGTGACACTTGTCTAACTTTTGCTGAACTCTCTTCTATCAAAAGGATAGAATTGAATGCATTTTGGAGAATACCTCCTGCTTACCCTTGATATTTTGGGAAAAAGCCTCGGTGTCACCAACTTAATATTTCTAGGGATTAGCAGATGGCTCTATTACACTTTTTGAGTTGCCACATCAAATCTCTTACTTTTCAACAGAGCCAGAAAGTCTTTCCAGATTGTCACAGGTTCGAGGCTGATCAGGCTGAATTGTTTGAGTTTTACATTTGACGAGGTCTTAGGAAATCCTATTTTATTTTTGGAGATTTTTGGTTTTATGGAGATGGTGTAGCTGAGCTACACCATCTTGAATAAGAAACAACAACAATCAGAGAAAAATGCAAATGGTCTATCGCTAAAAAAACCATTTTCTATTAAAATTTGCTGTTCAGAATTCTGAGAAATAAATGTAAAGTACTTTTTCCTTGCAGTAGATACAATTGTTATAATAATAGTAATAAGAAATCAATGCATTTAAGACTATTAAATATACTGCTTTTTTAAAAACTTAATATACATATTTATCATTTTATAATTTAACTTTGACATATAATTGATTTCAATTTAATAAAAATATTTTAATTTTGTACTTGAGATTACATTTGATTAAATCATTTATACAGCTTGAATTCATCTTCAATATGTTAATGATAGGAGCAATGACAATAAAAATCACACTTTAAAATACTAACCCATGCCATCTTTAATTAATACGTAGTACACAGTACTATATTACAATAAATGTTAATCGTAATCATAATTAAAAACACTGTTATATCAAGTTAACAAAGGAACCTTAATGCCAAACTTAAATTATAATACACGTCAACAATTATCTGAACAACTGATGAAAAAAATACGAGTAATTGTAAAGATAACAGAAGTATGTATATATATAAATGAATATCATGCAGACAAACTTGAGTACAACACAGAGCAAGGGTAATATAATTTTGTTTTTAAAACAAGAAATAGAATAAAAATATAATTTAATAATAGATTTTAAGTAACTTTTTATTGGAGTTTAATTCCTTAATAGTCGAATTTCACAAAAGACCCCAGTATGGAAATTTTATGAGTGAAATTTATAAAAGCGTTACGCTGTGTTCTGCACATGCGCCAACTCGCTGTCAGATTGAAGCAGGAAAGAGTTCCTATGTTTTCATCATTTTTCAAGTTATGATCCTTTCTTTCTTACTGAAATCAGACAAAAAATAATTATAGAATCGGAAAGACCATTGATTTCTCCCCGACATGGCATAATTTTTTTTTTAAAAAATAAATCAATATTGATGTTTATTTATGAAGAGAATTTTTCAATCCTTCTGTACAGATTTCTTATCATTTTAATAAATCAGCATTCTGTACTAAAAAAGATCTTACTTTGGTATTTTATAGAATCAGTGAATAAATATATAAAATGCCAAAAACTTTTTTTACGATTTTTCAAAAAATACACAAAATTCTAATTAAACATTTAAGAACTTTGTCATTTATAAAAATAATCACACAAAACTTTTTTCTGTGTGTCAAACAATATCATCTGTATTTTGTTCAAAAATTGAAAAATTTGCAGATTTTTAAAAAAAGTCTGTGTTTTTCATCTAAAACCCTTTTTACAAAAATTCATTTATGCAGTATTTCTTTTTGCCTTTTTCGTTTAAAAATTACCGTTATTTGTCACTGATGTGTGAAATTTGGAAAGTATAACTTAAAAACAAAGCCCTCAAAAAAACTTTAAAAAATATTCGTAAACTACGTTTACTATTGTTTCACCAACTGGCGTTGAAAACCAGTTTTTTAGCCAAATGACTTATTCGCGAGTTTTAACTGTTAGCAGTATTTAAAATAAGTTTATAATAATATTCTTTTTTATTTCTAATGGGCTTGGATTGCAGTTTTACCATTGCAGACCTTGTACATTCCCCGGAATAATAAAAATAATTATAATAAAATAATTATTATAATTATTTACAATACATGTAAATGTCATTTTTATATATTATCTTAAGATATAATGAAGCATAAAATAAAATTTTGGAACTCACAAAAAATGTATCATTAAAATTTATTATCTCTTGTAAAACTTTTAGTTTATTTAAAAAATATTTCCATGTACATTTGAAAAATTGCATTACTGATATAATATATGCAATATTGAATTTGCAGATATATTCTAATCAATAAGCATAGCTTTTAAAGAAAAAGTTATTGATTTAAAACAATAATAATTACTCTTTATTTTGAAATTTAGCTTTATATTTACTCTAAAAAGTTTCATTAATAGTTGTTTATTTTAGGACATTTAATCTTTTATTTATTTATTAATTTTTTTGCCATTTTTAATAAACCAGATTTTTGTTTTAGTGCCATTTTTTAAGCAAATGGTTCTCAGGAGAAATTGGAAAATGATTATTAATAATGAATTTTATAATTTCAAATCCAAGAAGGAAATTATTATTATAAAATAATGAATGTGTTTTGTTTTTATATTACATTTTACATCGGAATCATTTAGATTTTTCCATAAAAATTTATTCCATTTGTCAACCATTCTCTTAATTTATGAGGTACTGAAACAATTGAAACCACCAAATGTTAAAACGTTTCTATGATTTTGAATGTGTTTCTTACATAGTGAATATACATAATGAAGATTTGAAACCCATTTTATTATTTTAAATTATAAGAGTATATATATATATATATATATAAATCTAATACATAAATTCTCGTGCCACAGTGTTTCTAGCAAAACTCCTTCAAAACCACTAGACCAAATCTCATGAAATTTTGTGCATATATTCAGTAGGTCTAAGAATAGGACGCAAACTATTTTTCATTCCGATATTGCAATTAGTTGAGAAGATATTAATTAAAAACCTTAAAACCCCTGTCTGTTGTTTCACTTGGTGTTGAAAATTGGTTTCACGCCAGATGTGTGACTTTTCTCTGTTCCACCATCCAAATCACCCTGCTCATTGGTTACATTAGCAAAAGGAGTGTCTGTAACAAATCAAAAATCACCAAATTTGGCGAGTGAAAAGTTTATTTTTTTCTCATCTTTTGTGCATATCTTTAATACAAAAATTCATATATTGCATCCATTTATAACAAAATATTTTTTGCCATAGTAAAAAATACACATTTACATTCATATAATTTATATATATCATCTGGCAATATCATGTCATCTATACTTCAAGCTATCTTTGATTCTATAACCAAATAAAAAAAAAACATTTTGTTTGCTTTGCTGTAAATCCACTATAAGAGATTTTTTTTTATTATGTTTTCTTTTTAAATCTAAAATACTACTCTGTCAAAGAAAAAAGAAAACCCAGACCCAGAGAAAAATTATAGGAAGATAAATACATCACTGTCATTTAGGGAAGTTGTAAATAATATATTTCTGTTGAGCTTTATTCCATGTGAAAGAGTTTTATGATATTTCGAAAAGCACAGATGATTAAAGGATTATTCTGCCAAAATTTATTTTTTATGAATATGCTGAAACATATAAAACATAATGAAAAACGTTTTACAGAGTTCATTTTTAGAACTAATATCCATATTTTTATATTGAATACACTTTTAACCCAGTAGTGTTCTGTTTTTCTCACACAATAAGCTTTCTCTCACTCACTAAAGTTTAGGGCCTAAACCGTTTTCGGGCATTATTATTGATTGTGCATCGATTGTAGCAGTGATGCTTATACTTATTACTTTACTTTCTCAGTGCAACCCTCATATTAAGTATATTCTTATACTAAATGTATCATCAATTTGCAGTGCTATAATTATTTATTCCTATTTTGCTCAAGATAGTTCTCATGTTCAGTTAATTAAGTGATCTCATATAAATCAATAGTTATCAACACATCACGAGCTCTCGCCAACAACAACTATTGTGTTACCTGTAACCATTTCTGCATATTTTCAGACATTTTGAGTTCTTATTTATTAGTTTAATACTCAGTGCACTCAAAATTTTCGGGAATCATTTTCAATGTAAAGAGAAATATATATGTATTTTATAATTGTGAAAGGTAGAGGTAAAATAATAAAAGAACAGATACATTATCAGTATACTGTTTTCTAGCATTAAGTACTTCAATTTGATCTATTTGTGTGTTTTGTACAGTAAATAATGCCAGCAAGACGCAAAGGGTCTGATTCAGGCCGTTGAATTACTAGATCTACAGCCATGCGAAATTGAAGAGCTCAAAGAACAGACAGTGTTGAATAAAGATGGACTCACTAAAAATATCGTACACTCCATTGCACTAAGAGACTGATAATGTTATTTTTTAATTGTCATAATTTGTGATAGAGATGTAATTTGAAATTTATTAGTTAAAATATTAAAAGTACAAAAAATTCAAAAAAGGAATGTTTGGTGCTTTGTTATTTTTATAAGCCATCATTGTTCACAGCACATCATTCCTCTTTCAGTTATATACCACATCCCCACACACTTACAATGAGTTAGTTAATTTTATTTGACTACCAAAATATTCACTAGAAATAATTTATTTGACAAAACAATGTCTGCCGGGTCAGCTAGTATATATATATATATATATATATATATATATAATAATGAATGTGAGCTGTGTAGCATAAACGCAAGGTGAATCTAAACTACTGAAGAAACAGTATCATGTACTTTCACTCATACTTTGCACTGATTTTAATATTGATTTCGATAAAGATGAAGGATTTAGATTAGTACAATTTTTAAAATCAGAGTTTAATTTGGATTTTGTTTCTGGTAGAGCATTGGGGATGACTAGGTATGGTTCAACCATTGATGCGATGTTTTCACGATTCGCAAATCACTTATCTACCTTTCATGTACGATACTTTAGTTGCCACAAGCATCTTGTCACAGTTATTAATAATGCTGTGAGTATTAATGTAATTAATATTAAAAGTGATATTAATATAGTGAAGTCAATCAACATTCTTAACAATGTACTTATGTACTACAAGTAACAATTTATATACATTATTATATGAGATGCATTTATTTACCCTGTTTGCCAACTATATAATCAAAGACAACTGTACTTAAAGAGTAAACTCCAGTCGTGCATCAGAGCCAACACCCACAGTTTTTTTTAAAATTCAATGCTCTGCTCTTTTTTATTAACTGGAGATTTATCTAAAAGATATTATTATAAGAGTATTGTTAGTAATTTTGAAAGGGCAATAGGTTCAATGTTTATTTATTTTAAATTCTCAAAAACGTTTTTAATCATAATTATTCAGATAACTTTTTTAAAAAAAACTGTAATTTTTAAATATTTTAATATATGTATAGCAAATGTTTAAAAGCATAATACATTTGCATTTTAAAAGCATGCTTTTAGAGTTAAAAAAAAGTAAAGGACACACAATGTTTCCACTCCCCTTCCCTCACATGAGCCTGTGTATAGTGTTTAATACATATATACTGAAAAACTCTAGAGAGTTAAATTTAAAAATGTCAGAAAAATTTGATTAAATCCCAGACTTGTACCTGTACTTAAAATGATTACTAATGGAAAAACTTACTCTGTTATCATTCGGAATCCTTGTTTCTTCAGTCTGTGCTGTAAAGATATTTGGTCGTGAGAGACTTAAACCGTTCATGGCAGCAATCAACATTGGGCCCATTAGATGCCCATCTTCCGTTTTCTCAGATTGGGGAGGTAGTGACATTGGTGGAGGAGGCTTATTGTTGACAACTGGCAAAGGATTATAGTTCTCATATGAATGTGTGGGCACAGTGGTTTGAGAATGAACTTGTTGGGAGGAAGCAATAGTCTGATGTTGAATAAAATTTGAAGTTACAAATTTAGCACCAGTAATGGGAGCAGGTTCATAGGAATGGGAGGTAATCAGCTCAGATTGCCTTCCAGGGAGATTTGTAGATAAGGAAACAGGACTGGCAATCTGAAATAATAACATAGCTTTTTATTTTTGTTTAAAAGGTATTTCTTTTGATACTTTTTGGAAGAAAAAAAATGATTAGTTGACTTTTTTTTATTAATGCTGGATTATGTAGCAGCATGAGGCATCAAGTGATACATGAGCAAGCACCTCACATTGAGTTTTGGCAGATTTAATATGCACTAGCTCTTTACACAATGGGTCTTCAGAGAGGCACCAAGACTCAACAAAAGCAACAATACTATCATTCAGCTACAAAGGCCATAATAAATTGAGGAATAAAAGGTATACCAATTATAGAATACAACATTTATATCTATAACTAGAAATCTGCAAAATGTTCTGAAAGAAAAGCTTACACAGGAATTTCGTGTGAGATCAGGAGTGCTGGAACTGGAGTGCTGTCTGTAAGGGTAAGGTGGAGGAGGTTTGCAGTGGTAGGAGATACATGCTACCACCACATCAATTTCATGGCATGGGGAGGTCAGGAGAGCTAGTGTGAACAAACCAGACCCTGATAAAATTTTAGCTAAGAAATAAGGATGATTATATTACTATAAAATTACAAATAATGTTTTGAGTTGTTGAGATCAATTCGCGTGGACAATAATTGTCAGAAAATCTATGACAACTTAGAAAGAAAGCTACTTGACTGAGTGACCTGTAAAATAAAAATAAAAGTTCTTGCATTGAAATTACATATAAAACTGATTATACAAAAAATCTCATTTATTTCACACAAATTAAATGACAACTGAGATCCTAAGACTCAATTAGTTATAAAACAATTTATGTACTATTAATTAAAAAGCAAACAGTCAGTGACTTCCTTGTTGTCATAACAAACAAAATAATAGTCTCTTCAATTCGTTCAGTTCACAGTAGACAAAAATTAAACAATGATAAATAAATTATGAACAATAATAAATTTAAATAATTGTTTGCTTTTAAATATACTAAACTGATGTTAAAGTATGGATCCATCTCCAACTAGAGATGTGTAAGTCCATAGCTCTAACAACCATATTAGAGATCTCAGCCTTTTAATTGTAAGAGGTCAGTCCTGTTCTAGCTCTTAGATTTTGAACAATTTAGTAACATGCATGAGTTGTCCCGATTAGACTGAATTAGCATCTTTACAGAGGCTGTTTTGCAATAGTGCATTTTGTCTAGGTGAAAGCACTGAATCATTTAGAAGAGATTCTAAAGGAAGAACAGGTGCCCGACGCAAATTCTCCTGATGGTAATCTCGTTTAATGAGAAAGTTCACTACGCTTTCCTGAAGAATTTCTGTCACTTTCCGTGCCAGTCGATTCGATTAGTTGTCAGCTTTATGGAACAATCTCCGGAGTTATAACACGCATAGTCTTTCATCGCCTACCAAAGACATCAAGATATTGAAACTTTGTCGAATACTTCGTAAAGATGTCACTATGGTTGATACATGGTTAGGCTTGTTGATCTGCTCATCTAACATACGTCGACACACTAGAGTTTTGATATCCTGAAGAAACATCAGAGGGAACTAAGCCAACTGAGTCCATTCGATCGGAGTATGAAGTCAAAGGGGTGAGTTGATTACAGATTCACAATCACAAAACTGTTGTCGAACTCCAAAGGCCACATGTTCTTCTTCAAACTATTCTCTCATGACAGCTTAAGAATAATATCTCTCCACCATCACCCCACCACATGGTAGAGACTTGGGTCATTATCCATTGGCAGAGGCATTGTGTCATGCAGCTTCCAATAACCATCTAAATTTAAGAGATGCGACTCCATCACAAATTAAAAGCATTACTCACAGTCATACCGGTTTCAAGGCCTCTGTTTAATATAAATTGCGTGGAGCTAGGCAAAGCTTTGGTCATGTGATGAAACAAGCACTAAGGATGGACAGCCATAATCCTACAGTAAAAGAATACCCAAACTTCTTCCATCTTAAAATAAAGGTCCTGCCAGGTCATTCCACGAACATCTGCGTTAAGTCACCTGCATTCAGCTGTCGGCAAAGGAGCAAGATACAACATACAACATTTAGAAGAAAATTTTTGCAAGCATTTTAGAACAGATGCCTTTCTTCTCTCAAATAAAATGTTCTTTCAAAATGTCAAAATTTGAGTTCAGCATGATTATTTTGTATGGTAGAAATATTAATAGTCTTTCGACAAAGCTTATAGTTGGACGGAGAACAGACTGGTTTCCAAAATCTTCATACTCTGATGGTACAATATTTTACCTTTGAGTTTCATTATTCCATCGCATCCTTTATCGACCCTCAAAGTGTTTGTTTTGCATCACATATTCAATAAAAGATTCCTACTGGATAATTTATCACTCTTTTCGTTGTCTGTATTCTTAGGACATCCAAATCTCTCTTTTCCATGTATCGCATCTGAGATGAATTTAGCAATCCTCCAAATCTCACCTAAAACCTACACTGGCTCACAGCTATTTTTAAAGCGCTATTAAACCACCGTGTCTTCGATACCCAGCTAAAGACAGGCTTTTCTCTAAATATATCAAAATCTCAGTTGCATGGTCCTTAGCTCTTCAAACAAAGTGATCATTTGCCCTCTTACCATCAGTTTTCTCAAAATACTTGCTTTAATCGCCTGAGAGGCAATCACATGGATTTTCACAAGCCAGAGAACTCATGTAGAAAACTGGCTAATATTCCAGTATTTCTAGGATCTATATATTCTGTACGAAACGACCATTTTCATCTCTATTATATCCAGGAGAACATGCAGGGAATCACTCCAATAAAACATTCAATATCCAATCCTAAGACATCAGCATCAACACATTTACAGTTAATCTTTCTCCACCAAATGGCAAGGCCTAATCTAGGATGTAAAGCACTTTCAGAGGAGACTAATGACTCGCTCAGTTAAAATGCATCTTCTACACATTCTCTGTACTTAAGATTTGACATTTATGCAGCATGCATCTCTTGCATCACAAAAGGTATAGATAGCAGTTCTTCATATTTTCTGGATTAGCGTTGATCCATAGAACGTAACTTTTCAATACTGGCAGTCTCTCAAACCATTGTAAAATTACAGCTAAGGATCATGATTTCTTCTGGTACATTAACTGAAATTTCCAGGTTTTTGTGAGCACTTAGGCAAATTAAGTTTTTTAGCAGATACAAACCAACATGGCATCAACATTTCGGAGTAACGATGTAGCGCGTTAGTTGTACGACAGCTTTCACTATCTGATGATGTTACGAAAAACAATTCTTCAATCTATTCCATTGAAGGCCTAATAGATTCATGTTGAAGGATCTTCCATTTCATGTAGTGAGATTCCTATTTGCTTAGGATGAAACACCTTTTTAATACTCCTTAGAAACACTTATCATGTCCCACAAATTCAAATTCACTGCAGACGATGGACAAGAGTTGGTCCAGCTTAAAACTCTTCAAAGACAACTACACAAGATCAACATCAGTATTTTATGTCAAGAAAGCATGCATTCAATCAGCTCTAGTAGAAAAGGTAGCTGCTAACATCCAAACAAACTTCGTGGTGCCAAAACCTGTAGTCTTTTAAAGACCTTATTTGTCTACACCATGAAATTCCAAGAAGTCTCGCTTTCTACAGAGAGCTAATGTAGTACAGGCTCTTAGTCGACACAAACTTCTATTCTGAAACTAGCAAATATAATGAGGCTCATCAAGTTTGGCACCACTCAAGAAGTAGCAGTTTGAGAGGATGTCGATTTAGAAGTCGTGAGTCAAAACCGGCTAGATAGGGTTGTCTACTAATTGATTTTCTGTGAGGTGGTAATTAGCAGCAAATCTTTCTTAACACAGCTGGTCTTCGTGATAATTCTTCATTGAGCTATTAGGAAAATATGCCTCATATGCATTACTCCATTCAAATTTCATGAAAACCTCTTGGTTGTGGGATTCAACGCTCTTTTGGTTTCCTGTGCTCAAATTATGGTAAAGCGACAGATTCTAACCAAGGCAAATGAACTTCAAGGATTATCTTAGTTTGCCCTAACATGAAGAACATTTTCAAGTCAAATCTCTTGCTCTTTTAGACAGTTTCAATAGGATCCTGAGATTCCAATAGATCCACGTCCAGAGTCCATGTCAACTCTTTGCAAGTGAGTCACAAGTGGTCAGGCATGCTTGTACTTTACTCATCAGAACTTTCCTATAGATCACTCCACAAATCAAGGTGACTGAATCCGCATGAAGTATACGACTTAGATCCATTAAAATCTTTCCAAGATCAGTCCTATAAACATTGTAGGTTGTGGTTCTACTTCACAACATCGTAAGTTTCCCTTTCTGCTCTTTAACTTAAGGTCTGCAGGTTCACAGGTGGACCACATACAAGAAGCCTTCACCAGTCCAAAGCTGCCAAGTGCAACAGAATTTTCTTATACTTTTCCAACCTCTGCTTAAGCACTATGTAGCAAAATTCTTATTTAATCCCACCAAACAGTGAATGCCGAGTTTTTTACAGGGATTAGCTCCTGTTTTCCCAGACTCTTCAATATAAGACTTGTAAAGCGTGTCCAGAACACCAAAGAATTTATTTTTATCTGATGAGCTACCAGAGTCTAAAACACTTAGGACCTGTTCCTGTTGATGTTGATCTCATTGAAAACTTTCAGCTTCTTCCTGGCCTTCTGAAACTATTTTTCTGACTCATTATTTTCTACATCATGGAAATAAACATGTTTCTTCCTAAGAAATTATACATCTAAAAGGAATCCATACATTTTCGATGGGTGACTGGAGCCAGACAGGCAAACAACAGACTTTTTCTCTTCAAAATCCTTGTCATCTAACTGTTTTTGCAGAAAACAGTCTGCACTGATGAGTTTTCAAGAAAACCATTGATGACTTTTATTTATAGAGCATGTGGATTGTAAAGACCAGTGGTGTTTTATTTTATTACTTTGGTTCAAATTTCAGCTTCGTAAACCCAATATTGTCTTTCTTTTGTTTAAACTAAACTTGCATCAAAATCCTTCTTATCTCTATCGAGATTTAATAACTGTAGTGTTACTAAGCCTTTCTGTAGGTTCGTACACCAGATGGAAATCAACAGGACTTGTTCTTTAAAGCAGTTTGTATATCTTCCAAGACAGGACCAACAAGGTGATTGCGCGAGCAGCGCTTACCGTTGCCACGCAAGTGTTTCAATGTCTCTAATCTGAGATCTCAATGGTCAAGACAGCCAGGCGAATTAATAACTGGGCCGCTTGTAAACCACTTAAAAGTCAGCAGACATAGAGCACCCATGGCAATCAGTTCGACCAAACGACGGTAAGATTCGGTCAGCTTTGGTGTAGTTGGCGCCGGTGGCGGAAATCCTTCACTACCTCCCGGATGAGCCACATTAACGGTTGTTTGCACTAAATAATGAAATTTATTTTCGAAAGCGAATAACAAGTTATGAACACAAACAATTCGTGTACCAGTCCAACTTCCCGAAAATGGCGTAATTTACACCAGGTAAGGAAATTTTTACACCACCCGACTCTGGAGTTTGATCATTCAGAGCATGTAAAACTGTCTGGGAGCGACCTTCGCCAACCAACCACGTTATTGTCTTGTCGTTTCTCCTTCTGGCGCTTCGGCTCTTCAGCACTTATCTCTTCTGTTTTCATGATTTCTCTTTTTCTGCCTTCAGAAACAGTTGCGGTTAGCAATGTTGAAACAATCAGATCATTTGTGCGCATACCTTTACTGGTTTAAAATTACATTCGAAGGGGAGATATGGTAGGTCTTCAATGGTAAGTCCATTGATCTCGAGGACAAACAAATTAGGTCTTCTGGTGCTTTACCGATGCCGTAAACATATTGACGTTTACTGAGTCCTACCACCGACCACCAGATATCGGGTAAAAGTAAAAGCGAAAAGTTTTCTTGTATTGAAAATTACATTCAGTCATATTACCATTTCACAAATCTCATTTATTTTCACAAATTAACATGCCACAGAGTCCGCCAAGACTCACCCAGATATAAACAAATGTTATTGAATACTAATTAAACAAAATGAGAACGAGCACTTCCTTACACAGCTGACAAAGGAATATACTTTTTAATTATCGCTCAGTTCATATGACAAAAACTAACAATGATAAAATAAATTACACGTTAGAAACGTTAATAATTTTAATAATTATGCTGAGTGAATATATGGAATAAATTGAAATTCAGGGAAGTGACTACATTTACAATAGCATAGGCAAAAAGTTTCTTATAAAACTCACAACAAAGGTGCTGGTTATCACAAAATTAAAAACAATTTACTGTAAGTCTGTAGTTTTAGGCCAGAAAGTTTTGTTGCAAATCATCTGAGCAATGAGTAGAATTGTGTATAAGTATTTTATATTCACTATTGTTCAAACATAAGATTCAGGTTGTCTTTATAATATTGTAGGATTGCTGAGGTCATTGGACATGTCTGTTTGGCTTCCACTACAACAAGGATTGAAGGCCAATGATTAGCTGGTATTCTGTGTTGGGAGCTAAAAGTATCAGATTGTGATTAGCAATATTTTATTTATCTGACTTTAAAATAATCTTACTTCAGCTACTAAAAATTGAACTAGATTGATATCATGATCTAGCTGCCATATTCATATAGTGCTAAGAATCACGCCACGTCGTTGAAATTTAACCATGTTAAGGTAATCAGCAGAAAGTAACAAATTACAAGAAAATAGTTTAACTGTTTGAAATACACGGGGCACCATTTCAAATGAAGAATAGAAGAGAGATCGAGATTAACTGCATCACCAATAATGTGGTCAATATAATAGTGAACATCAAAATATTTATCACATAATATATGCATATTACTATGTTGGCCTTATATTGTTCATAATCTGGCACACAATTCAATTGCTGTAATTCTAAACGCCATCAACCGATTTTCATTATTGAATATTTCAGTTATTTGTGTCCAACAGGAAAACATAGAGTTGAAGTTTTATTTCGTTGTCACTGATGTCAGAATTTTTATTTACAAATGGAAGAACTGAGGAAACTAAAAATTTGCAAATAAGAGCGCATGTGTGCAGAAGATTTTGTGTGGTGACAAAAGAGTGTCGAAAAAGAGCGCCCAGCATATTTTGAGGTATTGAATTTGAATCTTTGAACCTGTCACACAATAATTTTGAAACTTGGTAACTTTGCAAGATAACAAAGCCCTTCTAGGAGTGAACTGCAGGTTCAGGGCACCGGAGAGTAGCCTCCCGAGGTCAGCCCATGGGTACCGGTAAAACAAGAACGGAAATCATTTCAGAAACCTCCTGGTAACTTTCTGGATATTGGAATTAGGTGAAAGGTTTTCAGCATTTGAGTCCCGTAACTTTCCGATACTACGAATTGTAGAAAGCGCCTTTGGCACAAAGCAGAGTCCGTTAGTATCATCGATAGCAATGATGCAACTGAACCAGAAGCAGCACG
>BMAO01023017.1:0-23270 GCA_019973975.1 Trichonephila clavata | reverse complement strand
GTCTTATATCAGTGTAAATGTGTATTGTATTTTTTATTATGTCTGAATGTATTTTGTATCTTTACTTTTAGCTAAAATTAATAATTCTTTTAAATAATCATTTGTTTGTGACTTTTCAGCTGGCTCGTTTATAATAAGAATGAATTTTGTTCTCAATTAGTTTACAGAGAATACTCTTATTTTTCTTTAATATACGTATAATCTATGAGTGGAGAATTCAAATAGAAATACATTTTACACTTTTTTATACTTTGCCGCGTATTTATATCCAAAAATGTAAATATAAACTGGAAATTATAATTTTAAAATAACGACTAAAAACATCAAAATGTAATTTTATCATCTTATAGTTCTTATAGCTTAGCTTTATTTTTAAATATTTTATTTCATGTAAAAAACGGTGTTGTTCCCATGATAATAATTTTCTAAAATGACTACATCAATTTTCTGAAGTTGCTTATGCAAATATGCTAATATGGTACTGAGTTTCATATTTCCTCTTAAATTCCTTGGAGAATGTCGAAATGCAACCGATATTTTGAATAGCTCTACTGCCAAAACAGAAATGTTAATAACCAACATTTATGGATTTGCCATCAGAGAATAATGTTTAATAATTTCTATTTGAATTATTTAGTTGAAAATTAAATAATGTTACCAATTCCACACCAGTGTTCTTTGATTTTCATGTTTACATAAGAATTAGATTTACCTTCATTTCACTCTTGAAGTGGAGTGTATTTTGAATTATTTAATTCAATAAAATGAATTGTTTTGCTTCTTATTCCATCTTGAGTGAATTCGTCCTCCTAATAACCCGGTAAAAACAGATAAATTATTCAAAAAGAATTTTTAATGTAAATAGTAAATAGCTGAACGGTAGCTCGTATTAATTAATGTAAATATATATAATATATAGTTGTAATACAGTATATAATGTGCAGCTTACAAAATTTCTTACAATACTCTCTTTATTTTTTTCTTCTAAAGTACTAAGAAATAATTACTGAAAAAAAATAACAATCATGCTTTACATTAATGTTTCAGAATTAAATCTGAAATTTCATAATTTCTTACATTAACAAATTTTTTTACTGGCAAACTATTCATATGATAAAAAAATTTGTTTAAACGTAGTTTATATAAACTAAGAAAATGTTTGTATTACCAGCATGTATTAAACGATCCTGTGAACTCAATACATGTGCGATATGAAAACTCAATACATGTTCTTTCAAGTCAAATTTCACTAGAAGTAAGACACAGATTTATACATTTTATAATTTCTAAATATAATATTATACATTATGGCTTCAATTTAACAATGCCCACGCAACGATAAATACTAAAAAAGGATTCATGGCTTTAATAAAAAATGGACTACAGATTTTACTCGAATATCTTGTTCTGCCGTCAATAAAATTTATCTAAATGTCGAAAATGATGAGCAGGATGATGAACGTACGCTGGCAAAAACAAAAACTGTTACTCTTCATGAGTGAGTGAATATCAATGTCCCTCTAAAATGTAACATGGGGGCTAAAGAAAAGACCTCATAATTTTGAGCCACGATCAAGTGACGAAGAGGACATCTAAGCAGGCACCTCCTTCTCCAATCTTCCAAACCACACGAATGGGAGTACATTTGAGCCTCAACATATTTAAGGAGCATCGGCTATCTCTGCACGGCGGGTCTTCAGCGGCGCTACGCTCGAGCTCACGACACGACGACCTAGAGTCCGTGACCTTAACCACTAGGCAACCGCGGCCACATCGGTGCTATTAATTGTTCTTATACATCTCTTGTCTTTGCAGGTTTTATCTCATTTTCTCATTCTGTCAAGCATTTCAATTTTTAAATGCTCTCAAAATAAATATTTTGAATTGTAATAATTTGTTTCAATAAATTATCCATCACTGTTAGAAAATATAACACAAATAAAAATTTAAACTATGATTTTATAAATGTGGTTTAAGTTTTGTTGAACTGTGCCTTAAAACATAAACCATTTTATTGAAAATGTGTTCCAAAAATAGGGAGTAAAATGCGCATCGATGTACAACGCATACTCCACACTTCCAAGCTGCATTTTATAGCGTTCAGGTATATTCGCAGTAAAACGCACACTCCCTTTTTCACGAAGAAACCTGAAAATGTACGTGGGCATTGCTGTCATGTTTTTAAATCATTTATTAGGGGTATATTATTCCAGATTTTGGGGGGGGGAGGAATGAAAGTATAGTTCTAGAACATTTCTTATAGATATGACATTTCTTTGAAATAAACAGTATTACAATCTATGTAGAAGTATAATTTTTTAATACTCACTTTTTAAATTTTTGAAGCTATCATTTTATACTCGGCGCATATAACAATCACCTGTAAATTTCGGTAATATTTTTTGTTATCAAAGTGCGCGTTATACACAGGATTTTGCGGTAATTTATTTTCTATCCAAATGTGATATATATTGTTTTTTTATGGTAAAACTTTAAAAAAAATATAATGGTATATACAAGGATCAAATTATCTAGTTTACATTCTATAATTTATTTACATGAATCTAGGGTATCACTATTTAAATAAGGTTTCTATGTTATCTCCCTCCTTATATCAATTCGCATTGCCCAAGGATCAACAAGTTTTTGTATTCTCCCAAAAAAAAATTTTTTTTTGGATGAGAAGTTATTTTTGCACAACATTTAGCAAGACTAATTCTTCTTACTCTAGCCCAGAGGTTTTCAATCTTTTTTGTCTCAAAGTGCCCTCGACATGTTTTTCGGTTTTCTGTAGACCCCCTACTTACCTAATATTAAATTTTTGTAAATTTAAAAACTTAAATGTTTTTTGTCAGTGGTATAGCACTACTTACCTTAAAAGTTTTATTTTTTCTAACTGTCGATAAGTAGACAGTTTAAAAGGAAACACATGTGAATTTTTTAAATTAAAATTTAATTTATAATAAAATAATTGCTACATAAAAAATAACAAAAGTTTTTAATGGGTTGGATGAATCTATTGCTTCAATAACAAATTTTCAACATTTGGCTTTAAGATTTTAGGTTTAACCCTAAATCATCACGGTTTGTAGTACCAAATCTTTCTTTTTTTTCCTGTTTTTATTTTGGAGATTGGCAAGGTGCTGAATCTCCTCTTTACTGCAAAAAGCAATTAAAAATTTTCTTGAGATGTTCCATAATTCGGATAAATAACAGGTATATCTTTTTAAAGCTAAAATTGCTGAAATTCGTTTCTAAACTTTACTTTAAGATCTTCGTTAGGGCTATTAAAATTATTTCTTTTTGTAATCAGAAATATTTTTTTTAATGTGACATCCCTGAATTCTTTTCCGTTAAACCATATTCAAAGCATTCTCAAACCTAGTTTTAAAACCTGAATAAAGGCATTTAATGTGAACATGGGTTAAAACGTCATTTTTCTAGCAGATTGTCTGTGACAAATTGAGAAGCTGTTAAAATTTGCGACGTCCAGTTTTACATTCCTTTAGCTTGATTATGGCAAGAAATACTGAATTGGCGGTCCTTTTTTTGATAAAATTTATGATGTTGCTTTGTAATTGCAAATTAATCCCAGTAAATTTAGTAAATAAATAGGTAAATCCGCTTACACATGTTTAAATTTTCTTTTAAAATTAAAATCATAACCTGGTTTAGGCTATCGTAGATCCCCATTTACACCTCATGGACCCCGAAATTATTTTTCCGCTGACATGGACCCCTACGATAGACCCCTAGAGTCCATATAGGCCTCTTTGAGAATAACTGCTTTAGCGTTTAAAATATGGTTCAAAGTTTTTTCATCTCTGATGATTAATTTTATTGAAAACGTAATAAATTCGCTAATTTTTTCACGAATTTATTCTCTAATTTTTAAAAACTGGGAGGCATTTTTGAGTAGTAAAATAATTGGTATTTAGTTTAATAGGTAATTAAGTTGTAATTATGTTAACTTGTTTGTCATGACAATTTAATTTTAACTGCCGTTTATTTTTTAACATGTTCAAAGAGCAAAAAATATTTCAAAAATTTGTCCTTCATAAACTGTTTTGGTATGAATAATAACATACAGTCTATATATTTTCCTCCAGTTAAAAATATTTTACTTTTAAGCACGCTCAAAAATTTGAACTGAAAGAAGTAGGTGAATTACAATTATTTAAGTTTCAATTTTTACATAATTCCTTTGAAAAAAAAATGGCTTCAATTTTCTTTAAATATTTGATTACTTTCATTTATGGATTTACACATAAATATTTATTTAGTTAAAATAGAAAATGCAAATAGTTTCACTTAATTTGTTCTAAATAAACAAAAGTCATGAAACCGTATCGAATAGTTTCTTCGAATATTTATGTTTAGGAAAACTCACAAGATTATTTGTCATTTTGAAAAACGTAAAGAAAATGTAAAGAAAAAATGTAAAGAAAAATATTTTTAATGGCACTTTCTCTAATTAGATCCTAGGAATCTGATTTTCTGTCTAGCAGAAGTTTTAAAAGATAAACAAACATAATTTCCTTCAGGAGACTTTCCTTTGACTTCAAAAGACGTGACATTCAATAACTTAAATAACTTTTGCTCTTATTTTAAGAACAAAACAATGCAGAAGAGACAATTGTAGTTGCCTTTAGATTTCTCTTTTTTTTCTTGACAAAGAAAAAAAGTTATGTACTTTTCTTGAGGTAATGCGTATTTCCATCTATGTTTTCAAAAGGTTTCTTTTGAAACTTCAGATGTTATGGACTAAAGAGATAGAATGACTTTCTTGTTGTAATATTTCATACGCTATATATTCTATATCTTACTAGAATGTTACAATATGTTATCGCTTTAACTTTAAAAATGTGTATGATCCTTCAATAATATCATGAAGTGATCTATTATATATTTATATAAATCATTGATTAAAAATAGGTCATTGAATAAATTATATTAAAATATTCAAACAGAAGAAACACCGCTTTTCGTGAGCGTTTTCCCCAAATATCTCATTTAGAACGTATTTCTGTCCATATATATAAAGAAAAAGTCAATGAAAACAAAGCGATTTAATATTATATTTAAAACACGTTTATGTTTAAAAAAGGTATTTGAAAGAGTAATGGATACCTATACAGATCAAAATATATTTTAACTTAGCATTAGAATTTCTCAAGTCTTATTGTACATCATTCTTTCCACTTTACAACTTGCTAGATTAGTTTACAGATGAAAATCTCCACAAACATTAAGAATGGAAAAACATGAAAGAAGTGCTGCAGACCATTTACTTACAGATGGTTCGTAACATCAAAATGAAAGCTATATAGCATACAGAATCCGAAAAAAATTAGTAAAAGAACCATTTGAACTTTTGGTTTTTATTAATCAACAATATCAATTTCTAAAATTAAATTTAGTATAGTAACTCCAATTAGGAAAAATAACTCCAAAGGAATTCTACATTGAAAATTCTGATAACTTTTATTTCATCCAATTTTGAGTTCCTATAGTCTTTAAAAATATTCTTCTGAAAGAGTGTAAGTGCTTAAATCTCAATTCCATTTATTTGATAGGTTCAACTGAAATCCCCAGAGGTGTAGTAATTTACACTTCCTCTGACTTGATGTTGAAATTCCTTCTATCAACAACGAGTTACATTCGGAAAATTGCTTGGAGAAAGAGACTACAATTTAATCATCGAGAAAGCCTCGCTTACAGGAGAATTGGAATTAAATGGGTGGCGGAAAGAAATTGTAAACTTCTTGAAAACGATAAATGTTTTAGTAGCGTTCCTGCTCTCGACTTACCTTCTTTAAAAATGTGATAACTTCCTTTAAGAGTTTATTGAGTAAATTCACCCAGGACTTAGACTACATTCAGATTTTACATTGCATGTATCAATATATGATGTTGAAGAACTATTTGTTCTCTTTTCAATCCAAATCAATATATATATCAGAAAATAAAATAATAGAAGCATTATTGTGATATTATTTTTCAATTCCTACTATTAGCTCACTCTCTCTATATATTTATTTATATATATATTTATCTTGTTGAATTTTTCAATCGTTAATAAAATACTTTATTTTCATCCAATCAAGTTCAAATAAACTTTTGAATTGATTACTGCTTTAGGCGCGTTTTGCTGGAGAGTGAACTTGGATGATGCGTTTTAAGAAGCCAAGCATGTCTACGCTCGAGTCTGTAACACTCGTAACAATGGATCGGAATTTCCCATATCAATGTAAAGTCCTTCAACAAAGAAGACTTACAACGATGACAAAATTTGGCGTCGAAAATCGATTTTCAGCCCAACTTGATTTTCATGACGTTGCTCTTTTGACTGTATTAAATAAATTTCTTTAAAAAATAGTCTGTTGTTAGTAACTTCTTTAGGCGCGTTTTGCTGGAGAGTGAACTTAAATGATCGTCACGTTCAGATTTGCAATGTTCATTCGGCTTTTTCGTCATTATTGTAAGAATGTTATTGTTACAGTAATGACAAAATTTGGCGTCAAAAATCGGTTTTCAGCCCAACTCGAATTTCATGATGTTGCTCTATAGACTGTATTTATTTTGTTTTAAAAAATAAATGTTTTTAGCATGTGATTAACTTGAAATACGTTATTAAAATCCCAATCTCTGCAATGTAAATTTTTTTTTACAAATCTATATGGAATTTCTTGGATTTAAGGTGATATGGTACCATCTTCACAATTTTTTTTTTATTTTTAATATTTGATACTTAAATTTAATTGCATTTTATAAAGGTTAACATATTTAATAATAATTAAATACAAAATTTTTAATTTATTCCAAAACGTTTGTAAAATTAAAATTTTTTGATTTTTTTAAACATTAAAAAAAATTTTAAGATTTTTTGAAATAGGTTTCTTTTTTTTTCAAAATTTTTTTTCCAAGTACCTTATAATATACTACGTAAAAATATGAATGGGTTTTTTGCTGCTGCTGCTCTTTAACTATTTTTATATTTTAACTTCCAAAAATGCTCAAAAAAACATTAATTTTGATTTTGAAATTCTTTAAAAAGAGTACTAAATATGTTAGAGCTAATTCCATGCACGGTTTTACAAAATATACAGATCAGAAAATACATAAAAAGTTTCAGATCCATACTTTAAGTATCAAAATAGACTTAGGGTTTTGAATAAGAGTATATGTACAAAAATTTCAACATGCAGAAATATCAGTTTAAAGTATTCATTCCATTAATAGCATGATATAATATTCATCGAATAGTCTGAAACTTGTATGAAATTTTAATTATCTTATTTAAAACTGCTTACCATAATAAATTGTAAAAATGTAGAACAATTAAACAGTATACTGTCATAATAAATATATAGTAGAAAATGAATGAAAGATCAATATTTTATAAAACTTTATCTTAATAATTATAAAAAAAATACACACACTTCAGAGCTAATTCCATGCTCAGAGCTAATGCACAACATGTACAAAAGATGATTATGCCTTTATTTTTTACTTCCATGATTTTAAAAACCTTCTCATGTTAAGTATTGCACACGAATGAAGGCAAAATCAAATAACAATTTTTGCTAAAATAAATCAAAATCCAAAAACTGCATCTGTGTATTTGTTTAAATAAAGTATTTTAATAATAACAGTGTTGAATTTGTCACACATGGGATACATATAAATATCACCAAAAACAAATATATAAAAATGGGAGAGTTTTGCTATTCTTGCGAATTTGATTTTTAATTATTTGAGTTATTAAAACGAAATTTAGTATTTGTGATTTGGGAGAATCCGGTTTGAAGTTTTAATTTCATTCATAATAATATCATAAAAAGCATGTACAACAATTAAATCTTGACCAAATCAATTTGCTCTTCCAATAAACAATACACAATCTAGATTTTTTGCATGAATTGCAAAATTTTTTCTTCAAATGATTTGTTACTGCATATATAATTCCACATATATCAGTCTCATTTACGCGTGATAGAAAAATAATTAATTAATTTTTTATCAGGCTCTTTTCTAGCAAATGATCTGAAGTTTGGACTTGGTAGTTGCTCTCTATCAAATATTGCTCCATCGCTTAATAAAAACATGCATGTAAATCTTTGAAATTTTGCAGGCATATTTATAAAGATTTGAGGTATCAAATAAGCCAGTAAAATTTTTGATAGTTTGATGATTTTTTTGGGTACCATATTGCTTTAATTTGAAAAAAAAAGTAACATCTATTTTTCAAGTAGGTTGGAACATTCTATACATTTCTCAACGCAGCCAAGTTAGACTGAGATGGAATATCGTTGTCAATAATTATTTCTTAAGCCTAAACTTCGAACAATGGAATCGTCAGGATTACCTCAATTCACATCGAGCCGAGAGGATTTTGAGAGTTCTTTGCTTCATCTACACTGCTGGCCACCGTAAATACAACACCTTGAAGGAAGCACGCAAATAACATGAAATTAATAACATGCATTAGCGGAGGTGAGATATGCAAATGATTAGAATTTCAGAGCAGACACACATCACGCACGCCCGTGGCACCACCTCAAAGCGCTATTTAAGACTTGGAGATTTCGACGATTTCAAGTTCGGCAATTGTGTTTTCCTTGTGGGTTTTTCGAAAAACGATCAAGTATGTCTCGCAGAAAACAGCGATCAGCTTTTGATCAAGTATCCGAGTTCGACAGAGGAAGGATAGTGGCCTACCGAGATTGTGGATTATCTTTCAGGGAAATCGGAAGTCATGTTAGACGAATCCAAAAAACTATAACGCGGATATGGGACCGTTGGATGCAGGGGGTACGACGACGCCGTGGTCGATCGCATCCACCTCAGTGCACCACTTCACGTGAGGACAGGCAAATTGTGCGCATGGCAGTGACGGATCGCTCAGTCACATCACGAACCATAGCACAGCACATTGAGTCTGTAACGCATCATTCAGTGTCTGCGCGTACCATTCGACGCCGTTTACAGCAGAGTGGTCTGTCCGCAAGACGTCCATTGCTTGGTCTACCCTTGACGCAGAACCATAGACGGCTCCACCGCCAATGGTGCGATGAAAGAAGGATGTGGGCGGAAGAATGGAAAGAAGTTTTCTTTACTGACGGGTCACGCATCTGTCTGCAATATTACGATGGTCGGATTCGAGTCTGGAGACACCGTGGAGAGAGGGGGCTGAACAGCTGCGTTATGCGCCACCACACTGGTCCTGCACCGGGTATTATGGTATGGAGAGGTATTGGATATCACTCTCGCACTCCTGTAGTACGCAGTACCGGTACTTTATGCAGCCAGCGCTACATCTCCGAGGTGTTCGAGCCAGTTGTCCTTCCTTACCTTCAGGGCTTGGCCATAGCCATATTTAAACAGGATAATGCGCGACCACACGTGACACGCATTGTCCAAAGGTTCTTCGTCAATCACCAGATTTAATTGCTTCCTTGGCGGGCTCACTCTCCGGATCTTTCGCCGATAGAAAACATGTGGTCCATGGTTGCTCAATGAATGACCCAGATTGCACTCCCAGCTGCCACACCAGATCAACTTTGGTAACGTGTGGAAGCTGCTTGGTCTGATGTACCCTAAGAACACATCCAAAGTCTCTTTGAATCAATGCCGAGGCGTGTGGCAGCGGTGATCTCCAACAAAAGCGGCTACTCTGGCTACTTTTTCTGGCAGGAACCACACTTCACAGAAGTCACTAAATTTGATCATTTGATACTTGATCAACATTTTGTCTACAAAATAAATTTTGTTGTGCTATCTCTTGTCTTTCTTGGTGTTGCATTTATGGTGGCCAGCAGTGTAGCTCATAGAAAAATTAATCATATTTAAATTATAATATTAATTCATATAAAATGTGCTATGAGGAAAATCACCCGTAAATAATTAGTTCAAGAGATCCGTTGAATAGAAGTAGCTGAATATACTTCTGCTACTTCTATTCTTCTAATTTTTGACAACTGAATAATCTTCTCTCCATGAAAATGCGTAGCCACTCAACTGCAATTGAAAACAGAAATAAACGATTAAAAAAATTCATGTGGCGAAAGCTCGAGGCGAGGATTGGCGAAAATTTTAAAAGTTCTTTAAAAAATTTATAGAATTTTCTTATTTGGAGTTTTTATTTTATTTTTCTGCTTTTTTGCACATAAAATATTTTTAAAAAAGTCATTTTTCCATTTCAAGGAGTCATAAAAATGCAACGAAAAAAATTGCTAAAATCACCAAATGCCAGTAATAATTATTTGTAATAAACCTACGACAGAATTTAACAGTTTGAGGTTTATGGAGCATATGCTTCTGTTATATTACAACTGATAGTTTTCTTTATTTTAAAAAAGCGAATTAGAGTGAAAAACTTTAAGAATATAAGAAAATGCTGAAATGTGTTCATCAGATAGTATTGTTTATATTTCGAATCTTTCATTATACAGTGAATGCAAACAAATGCGTTTATGTTTTCTTTACGATATATAATAATGAATAAACAATTTTATATGACAATGCTAATATCCTCTTGTTTTTTATTCACCTAATTAATCCCTGAAATAACATTGCAAAATATGAAGTTATCACTTCTATCGTGTGGTCGTAAGCACAAAAATGCTTTTTCTTAAAACGTGAAGTGGATGACACTTGGTGTCAATGCAGTTTTTTCAAATATTATTTCATTAATTACTGGTTAATTAATAAAATTAAATTAATTACCGGTTTTAGACTCCAACTTAGTTTCGTCTCCATTGTTGCAACAATGTAGCTGTTAAAACAATGACAAACGTTGATGTCGAAAGCCGGTTTTTCAGCCAAAGTACCCAAACCAAGTTGGCATTGTTACAACAATGCAGAGAAAAGATACTCTTTTTTCAATTCCTACTATCTTATTTAAATTTTCAATCAAAAATAAAATACTTCCTATATATTCATTTAATGTAGGAATTGACTGAAAAAAGCTTTTTTATATTACTTGATTAAATTTTTCGTTTAATGCACTAAAACACCAAAGATTTATATATATATATATATATATATATATATATATATATATATATATATATTTATTTATTTATATATATATATATATATATATTATATTATATATATATATATATATATATGTTTTTGTGTGTGTGTGTGTGTGTGTGTGTGTGTGTGTGTTGTGTGTGTTTGTGTGTGTGTGTGTGTGTGTGTGTAAGCAAACTAAAATCGATAATTTTTCCTACTTATAATAAGTATTTTGAGACAAGTGTATCATGACAATCTCGATATTTCGTAAAAATAAAATAAGATTTTTTTTAAAAAAAAGACGTTTTTTTATCAATAACTCTGCATATAAATACACATAGAAATATAAATACATATGAGATATGTATTTGTATTTTCTACTTTTTGGTAATATATAGGTAAATAACATTGAAAAACGTTAGCATTAGTATTAATTTTTTTAACGGAAAATATTTCGTATGTTTATTTAGGAAAATTGTCTTAACTAGTAGAGGAAAAATCTGAAATTCCTTAATATAAATATTTTTCAAAATTTACCTTTTATAAAAATTCTCGGTATGAAATATTTTTGTATCTAAATATTTTCAGGAAACAAAAAGGAAAAAAATCCAGACTATAAAATCATATATTTATTTTTCACTGTAGAAAAAATGAATAATTTTATGACTCTGTAAAGACATTTTACTCCAAAAAGTATAAAATAAGTTTGATGTCAATTTCTGATAATTTCTTTTTCTTCAAAGACTTTAGAGAAAAGACTACTACTTCATATTCGAATTACATCTATACGGAAAAGTTTCCATCCATTTCTGATTTGTTAAAATATTTTCACATCTATGAAATATTCTCATATTATATGAAATATGAAAACTACCCGAAGAAAAGACAAAATTGTGTTGGAAAAAATAGGATTTCATTCCCTAGAAGCGAATTATTTTTCTTTTCAACATAGGAAACTAAGGTGTAGCTTTTTTCTAATCATCAGAATCGATTTATAAATTTCATAGTTTTGTATTTCTCAGTTTTATATCAAACTTGAAGGATTTAACATAAATTATAAGTTTCAAATAGAATAATTAAATGCAGTTAACGTATTATTGATATAAGCAATTGGAAATTTAATCCCAAACTTAAATTTTTGGTTAATTTGATCATTTACTCTTAATCACGAATCTGATCTGGTTTTTATTAATGATGTAGTGGTTCCTATATAAGCCAGTAACAGCCTCTGGACAGATGTGATCACTTTTGTCTAATGGTTATGTTACTTCGCTTCGAATACATAGGTCACGGGTTGTGACCCTAGCTGATAAGAAAAAAACGCAAAGAGCCTTCTGATCTGTCGTGGGGCCATCTATCCACAACAAGGGCAATCAAAAGTCGTCCGACCCAATTGACGCATCAACCAAAGTCATCAGACCCACTTGACGCAAAAACAACAACTCACACGCTCGCCATAACAGATATCTCGTTCGTTCACCAATCCAGCGACTCACTAGTGAGGGAGTAGTGTAGAGGATCATATATAAGCCAGCAAATACCTCCGGACAGAGGTGATCAGTTTTGTATAGTGATCATGTTCCGATCCGTATATCGTGGGTTCTATCCTAGACAAATGTGTGCCCATCAAGAAACTAAAGTTTTTAAGTTAGCCATTTGGGAATAAACATGTGACCTCGGGAGTTCAGTGTTAATTGTTTTGAACTCGCGGCTGGCTTGTCATGAATTCGAGACGCACCAAGTTAAGGAGCTGGTGTACGTTTAATATGCGGCTGTTTAAAGTCCTCTTGTTGGGGTGGTAGAGTGTCTTCAAAAAGCGGTTGCCATCTCAAGAATTGTCCTCGAAATTTGACCGTGGTTTAAAGTTACGGGTTGCATCGACAGTAATATGTACAGTTGGCACAAAAGTGTTCGTACACTTACACTTTTCTATAAAACATTGTTTCCGACAAATAAAATTTAATATTGAAATTTTTTATAATAACTGCAACTTGTTCTTTGCCGAATAATATAATCTACTTTTAATACATAGTATAACTATTATTTTGAAAAAATAATAATCATACAACAACTAAAAAACTAAGCGGCAAAATTTTTTGTACACTTAAAAAAAATTTACAATACAGCTTTAAATATTGTGTTCCTTTCTTAATTTAGGACTTAGTAGGATATCTTTTTCATTCATAGCAACATTTAAATGTCTTTGTAATATAGGTTTAAGCAGTTTTTTGGAATTTCTACATCAACGTTCCTCTATTATTTTGAGATTATTGTTTTTCTTTTTGCTTTTATATGCATATTTTTTGTTTTAAAATCCAAATCTCCCCAAATTTGCTCTATTGAGCTTTAATCAAGTGATTCAGATGGTGTTTTCAGAATTTAGTAACAAATATCAAGTAACCAGTGACATACATTGCAAGCCGTGCGCTTGGCTTCATTATCTTGTTAAAACATGAAGTCGCCCCAAAAATCCAAATTTTGGGCGGCTAATTTCAGATTGTTATTTGAAATATTTAAATCGAGCTCATGATTCTCAATACCATAAAAAATTACCAATTTATATAATACAGAAGCCGATTTACACCCCCAAGCAAGAGCAACTCCCCCTTCACAGTTCGGTCTGGATGCGGAGGTGTTCTTTTTTCAAATGCATTATTGGGCATATTTTTCTTCAACAAACTATTATACGTCCGTCAAAACCAAAAATGCTGAATTTCTTGTTATCTACATCAATTTAATGCGGTATCTACAGCGTATCTCATACTATGGAGAGTGTCCCCCTAGGGGGCAGTAATAACCTATCGAGGGGACGCGAGAATATTGAAAGTCGAAAAAGAAAGATTATCTAAAGAATTATTTATATATATTGAAAATAATTAATCAAAATACATTCTGATATAATGAAAAATAAAGTACACATTTTTACATTGATATAATACACTTATGAATGTGTCAGTAGTGCACAATGTTTTTTATAATTAATTTAACCATACTAAGTTAAGAACAAGTTTAATAATTACCAGTGACCTCATGGCACGATCATATATAAAAATATATACAAAAATTAAAACTTCTCTTGATCTCTTGATTTATAATTAATCACTTAACTGTTCATTAAAAATTTAGTGATTCGCTCCTCAATGCCACCTGTTTCCTGCGTTTTCCAAGCAGGCATGCTTATACGATGTATTAAAGGGAAAAAAGAATACATAATCAAATCCCCTGAAATAAGTAAATTCTTCACAAGCACTGCAAGGTCCTTTAATTACATTCCAAGGTCTTCGGAATAATTTTACGGATGACATCACACATAAAATACCGTACTTTTGAAAGACATATATATATAGCTCCTGGGAAATAAACGCTTTTGTTGAGTGAGACGTTTATATACACCGATGGCACCTTAGAGCATAAAGTCGTATTGTAGCTTTAAAGTATAGTATTATTGAATTCAAAATTTTTTTATTGTATAGAGGGGTCGTGTAGAACATTATAGTTGAATATTGGTTATTACGGATCAATACGGTTGACATGTGTTATGCATGTCACAAGTATTGAAAGTTTGAGAAGAACTGGTATAACACAAGCAATCCTCAACTTTTAAGTAATTATCAGACATTATATTAGATGGCCGAGTTATCGCCTTTGCTTAATGGTGGTCGGTGTTGTTTCTGTCGAGTTTGGTGTTTGAAGTTTTGTTCCATTGAGGATTTGCTATGAAGAGAAGATAATACGTGTTAAATCTGTACAGAATGGTCCAAAGTCTTTACTTTGGCATTGTGTGAAAGCGTAAAGAGTTGGGTTCATGATCAAGAGTCGTTCTCGTCACTTTAGCGTGTTTCAAATTTATAGGCTCGATTTCTAAGAGTTCTACAGTAGTTTCAAAATGTGAGGCTATTAAACAACCAAACTGGAATTATTAGATCTCGAACCTTTTTTTACCTGGACATGTATTATACATGGTATTGAAATTCGATCGAATAATTCATTTTGCTTGAGGTTAAGGCAGGAAAAATTCATCAAATAAATTCTTCTTCGGATTATTAAATGCACATATTATAATTTTAGGCATAGTTTAATTATGGAATTCGATAACTAAAGGACTATATCCAGAAAAATATAATCTTTTACAGGATTGAATTTAATCTTCTATTTTTGTGAATGAAATGTATTATGGGAAATTTGACTAACACATACTGTTATTAAAAACACGTATTTTACAGTACAGGGATCATTCATTATGAAAAGAGTATTTTTAACATTATTAAGCAAAACAGATATTTAACAGCTTTTCCGATCAGTTTTCATAGATTACGTAATTTTATCCCCCCCCCTAAATCTATAAATGCGCGTAGTATTACATTCCTAAAGAATGAAATGACAGAGCAATTCGTAACCACTGTAGCCTGGTGGTTAAGGTAACGGACTCGTGGTTGGCGTGTCATGAGTTCGAGCCTGTACCACTTAAGACACACTGTGCAGAGGAAGCTTATGCACGTTAAATATATCGAGGCTCAAATGTTCTCCAGCTGGTTTGGAAATAAATAAAGGGGGTGTCTCGGCTCAGCTCAGGTGTTGTCCTCATCACTTGACCATGGTTCAAAATTTCCAGATCCATCGCCGAAATCACTGATGTTGCTGAATAGTGCGATGCGTTAATATTCGATTATCTTAGTAGTTTTTTTATCTATCTTCTGACGGATCTATACGCGACCTTCTGAATAATCCTCTTGGGGACACATTGGGGCTAGCTTTCACGTTAATTTACAGCCATCCATCAAGAAGATACCTTGATATGTAGATTAGTTTGAATATATAAAGTCAAAAGGTTTTGTAAAGGTAAGATAGAAGGAGCAAAGGAAGAGTTGGGGGAGATAAAAAGGTGATATTTGATTCATTATCACAAATTGAGATAAGAATGGAGTTTGCCACTATAATGAATTAGGGATTGAGATTTAAGAATCCAAGATACAGTAGAATGGAGTAGAGTAGAGTAGATTAGATTAAATTAAGCAGACTACTAGCGCTTGGACACTTAGTGTAGATTGCTCTCTTTGTATCACTCCTAGTGTCTTCTCTTGTAGTTGATTAGTGTGCTTGAATAGTAATAAAATATTAATTATTATGGACGTTTCTGTTGATGCTTTGCTACCCCCTACACCCCTAGATTAGTAGGATGGTGAAAAATCGATTTCAAATAGAACGCACTCACAATCTCTTCTATATAAATATCTGTATATTTTAGCTTTTCATTATGCCTCACAGGGTATGTATTATTATTTCACGAGCATCATGCGTTTCTAAATATTCTAGGTGTGCAGCAGTATCATTTATATTAAAAATAAAAGTAAATTAAAAAACAAATCATTCCTTACTAATGGTAATGTATTGTTTCATATGTCTCTTCTGCAAATTTCTCTTTATATGAAATACGTGTTAAAAAGGATATTTTAGAAAGTTTGACGTAAAAGTTTTAGAGGATATGTAAAGCATAGCTTTAATCCAAAAAACAAACAAGTAGAATAGATCCAAATAGAGAAATGTAAGGAAACTCCTCCGTGTCTTTCATTTAACCATTCGAGGAAGCAAAATGATCTCTGGCTGACTCATTTTATATATAATGAGTACATACTGTTGCCAAGAGCGGGAGCGGAATGCACTGTTATGGTAATTTCATTTTAAACTTAGATCCAAGTTTCACTCACAATCAGCACAAAGCATTACTATACGTTTTAAAGTACACTCGCATTCGTAGATTCCTAATTATGTTGTAGTCAATGTAGAAATAAGGAATAGTGAATTTCCCACCAAGGTCCTTTTCTGTTATATATTACATAGTAGAGCTAACAAAAATGTGCAGATCTTTATTTAAATTAATGGAAAATATAGAAGATATAAAGAATTTTATTATAAATACTCCTTGTTTTCTATTTGAAAAGTGTTTATAAGTGCATAAGATTATAAGTGTTTATAAGTGTTTATCATGCAGTAAATAAAATACTTCTGAACTTAAAACTAATTAAACATGCCCCTATGTTTCAAAATCAACAATGATTTTTGTTGTAAGAGAAATATGATTTTTAAAAAAATTTAATAAAAGGAAATGCATGTGTTTCAATTTTGGCTTCCCGGGTACCTTTTATAATTCTTAAATACATTTTTATGAATAATAGGTTGTACTAATCAATTCAGGTACACAATAGGTTGTACAATCAATAGGTTGTACAATCACGCAATGAAAATTAATTCCTAAAATTCTCTTTGATTACTATTATTAACATAATTGTATCATTAAAAAGGATTCATTCCATTTTTTTACATTCTTCCTATTTTAAGAATAAAAAGAAAATTAATAACTAAATTTAAATTATATACAATGTGACAAAAGAGCTTAGCAAATTTGTTCTCCAGTAATACTAATTAAACGTTGACATTTTCTTTTCATTTTCTCTGCTCTGTATTTAATTCAAGAATTATATTTTGTTTAGTTATGATTAATCATGATGAGTATGATTTATTATTGGTGAAATCTGAATTCCTCATATTTTTATTCAGCAATTTTTAACATTTTCCAACTAATAATTTCCTTTCTTACCACTAGGAAGCCCTAAAAAAATTCTTGCTGATAGCTTAATGGTAAAAAAAAATCCAGGAAAATTAATTTATCATCAACAATCTTGAACACAAATATAAACATTTAACAATTGACGAAATGTTTGTCGTGGTACCTCATCCTCAGATTGTGAAGTGAATGTTAAGCACAATAGTATTATGTTTTAGGGGCATCATAGCAGGGGTGGAGAAGCCATTGATTCAAACTAGAGATATTTACAAGAAAAAGTTTGCAATAATTTATTTTTTTAGGTTAAACACAAGAGTTCAACAAGATATGCAAACAAGACAAGCTTAAGTGTAAGAATCTAAGGATCAACATGTATATATCTAAGAGATATGCATCCCCCCAGACTTGACAAATTGTAAATTTCCCTTAATTCTGAAGCGTATAGCGGCAACGACAATATGGCTCTTTTACGACGAAATGGGGCACGATCGTTTGCAAACATCTAAACAAAACTCAGTAGCACAACTTCCCATAGAGGACAAAGACCTACTGTTCCCGTCTTAGTTTACGTGACCTGGTGCATGAGCAGAGGTTCCAATCAAGTGGCCATACTGAAGCGAAACCACCAGTGTTTAGTTCCCAAGTAAGCTTGGTACTCATTTATCGACCCACCGAAGGAATGAAAGGGTGAATTGACCTTGGCCAGCCCGGGGTTTGTATCCCAGACCTGTGACGGGGAAGCGTTAGGAACATCTTCCGTTATCTATACTCATATACATAAATTAAGGTTAATGCAAGTTCAGGTAAATAAAGAGTTAAAAGCAAAAAAATTGTGACTTAGTTATAAAGTCTTTTTATCAAACAAAAGCTAAAGAGCAAAACAGAAGCTATATGTTTAATATCATTAATAAATCTGTGATTTTTGCTCCCTGGAGCAAATTACGAAAAATAAAACCCTAATTACAAAACCAATATTGCATGCGGTTGGTTCACCAACCACATGTTAACTTGGTTAATTAAACTACATGCATGGTTTTTATAAAAAATGGTCTCTCGCTGTTTATCCGGGTCATCTTCTGGACTGATGGGGACAGTTGTTTGGAGATCAAGACATGGTTTTTGACATCTTTATACTGAAATGTCAAATGGGTTTGGTGTAGACTTTTCTGCTCCAAACAACATAATAACACGCTTGGTATGATATGGAATACATTGCTTGTGCAATGCAATACAGTCCGTACAATGCCTAGGCGTGCTGAGTATCAAATTATCGATATGATCTTGAAGAATAGTACACTACTCATCAAACAATGCTCCCCGAAGATCCAGAAGATATGAAGGAGATGGTGGACGGGCTGCAACTCGTATACAAAGCATTTCCCACACATGTTCTACTGGATTTTACTATATGAATGGACTAATGGCCTGGTGAGAATGCTGGCTTGTTCATACGGGTGATATCCTTCTATTGAAGGCATTCGTTTATGATAATGTTTGCACGGAGAGAACGGATGTTGTTATCAATAAACACAAATTCTGTGCCCATGGCGCTACAAAACAAACATAAGTGTTTTTCCAGAATAATATCCCAATGGATTTCATCTGTCTTCGTTCCAATTTGAACATGTAGGTCAGTTTGGGAACCCAGAATAATCCCCTTTCCTAAACTAGCAATTCTGCAGCACTGAAACAGTGTCGTTCAATCATATTCTCTGGTTGGTAACGGGTACCTGGAACTCTTTATATGAAGGTCTGGTGAGAATCAGATTGCAAGCTAAACCTTGACTCGTCAGAAAATATCACCCAAACCCATTGTTGCGGTGTCCACAATGCATGCTCTCTACCCCAGTCTAATCGCAGGCAGCAGTACGTAGCAGGCATTGAAACATACCTTACAGGTCTATGGGCATATAGACCAATCTTCCCTAAGCGTACGTACACGGTCTGCCTTGAAACTGCCGTACCAGTGACTGACAAGACACGTGTGATGTGGTTCTCCGTCTATTTCTTTTGGCAGTAACTGACAAATACCGGTCCTCATTCATCGTTATAACACAGGATTGACCTATATTGTAACGTCTACTCAGATTACCATCATTTTGGAATCTTTGCCAAAGCCTGAAAATGATACTCTGGGCGATTCCAAGTTCCTCGAATACTTCCAGGTCGGTACGCCCACATTCCAGAAGGTTGATATTTCTATAACGTAAAAAATCATTCAAATACGTTCTTTGTGTCATAACTATGTGACAATTGCACTGAAAGGATTGTAAAGCGATTTCGAGCAATTTTACTTCTTTGCCTGTATTCCTTATATATCTCCCTCTCACACTCCTTTCATTGTGACCTACTCTTTGTGTCATCTGGTAGTTTCTTCTAATTTGTGTATGATTCTTGAAGATGTGTGTAGTCATTTTATGGATGGTCTATTTATATCTGTTAAGAGTTCGATTTTCGCGTGACTCTGAACTATCCTTGATTTTTGGACATGAGTGTGTAATCATCCACTTTTATATATATAATCGCCTACATCGTTGATTGTTTGCACGCTATTCGGTAATGATCTTCCTATGTGGTGTGATGCTGTTCCAGCTTAAAATGCCAATTAGGTTGGACGGAAGATGTCCACAGTCAGAGAGGATATACCTCGCAGGTAGCCCATTGTTGCCAGGATTCATAATTTATATCAGGAAAAATAATAAATTTCAGAATTAGTAATACATTTTAAAATAATTTTTTTTTATCAATAAATTTTTTTTTTCAAAATGTAGGATACTTTTATTGATATTTAGTATGGTTTAGTTCTGGTTTAAGAAACATTAATCTTTGGTTACATATTTCTAAATAATAGCAATTGATGATTTTTTTAAGGTAGGGTTATTACCTTCAGTTCAAGTGTGTATTTCATGTTGAAAAATATTAAATATGAATAAGATACCATGCTTCTAAAACAAGCATTTAATTTAAGAGTAAGGTACGTAACTTTTCTTATACAAGTTCAAATTTCGGTCCTTCCCTGAAAAGAGAAGTATACACTAATTTCATGGAATAATCCGAAACATTTAAGTACATTTGTTGTAATTGTTTATTCAGAGTTGAATACCCACATATGCATTGTAAAATGTTTTAAATGTTTGAGGTAAGCGTTATTTAGATCTGAGAGTTCCAGAGGGAGATATCTCTCTTCTCACCCGTAAAATTCAAACATGTTTACGAGAATTTTTTTTATTTATGTCCAGGTGAAATATTTCTTAACCCCATGGTCTTAAGAAAATAAAATTTTAGATTTTCTTCTTTTATTCAATTTTTTTAAGACTTCAACCGATTTTTTTGTAATCTTGTGAACAAGATTTCCCACTTTGCTTAAGCTAATTAAAAGTTGCTTTTTCTTCTAGATTTTTGTACATTATTCAATTGTAAGTTAATAATGAAAAAAGTTGTTATTTCTTACAATGCGTCATAATTTTCTTAGAATTTAGTGGAGGGAAAACACTTAACACCTTTTCTTCTACCTTTCTATTTGATGACCACGATATCTTAGTGATCACGATCGTGAACTCGTGGTCAATGCGTCATGAGTTCAAATCATGTTTCAAAGAAGACCCACAGTATGTAGGGGCTGACGACACACAAGAAAACTATGGATTCTCAAACTAACCCATTATCATTGTTTCGAAATTCAGAAAAAGTGTTCAAAAGTGCTCTCGCAGGTGCTCTCACTTGATTGAGGTTCAAAATAACGTGGCTCGTCACCAACAGTCCTCGGGTAGCTTTATAGAGCGACATCAGCATAACTCACGCTCATTCCGAAACGAAAAATATATTGCTGCTACATTTTTAGCTTATTTATACATTAGATGAGCTTCATGCTTAATAATATACAAGCAAATCTGTAAAAAAAATTCGTAAAACATTAGATAAATAGACTTAAGTTCTTTTAATCACAGTTAAACAATTTTACCAAGACTACTACAAACCCTTTTGTTTAGGTTACAAATTGATTATATAAGGAAAGTATATCAATAACAAGAAAACTCTATTTCAGATTTAACACAACTGCTGATTAAAAGTTACTGGATTTGCTCCCCAATGCATCGTTTTTCACATAGGCACACGTTTGAGGGAAAACAAAAGCCCAGATAAGACATTTTTCACTGAAATATAAGTAAATTCTTTGCATGCAACGCTGTCAATGTCATTTTATTGTATTCCAAAGCCGCTGGATAGTTTTTAACAGAGCAGCACAATACAAAGAATCGTACTTCGAAGGAAGGATATATCCGATCATGGCATTTAACGGACGGGTTGAGTGAGACGGATATATACGCTGGCGATAGTTTAGGTGTTAATCTTAATTTTCCCACCGTATATATTCATGTATAAATTAAAAAATCTAATACTTTCTCATAAAAAATTATGCAATCTTCAGATAACAATTCCAACTCCTTTACTTCGATGATCACAGTCTGTTCGGCTCATTTTCCTATGCATTGTACTCCTTCGAATCGAAACTTATAAATGTAATTATTTAAATTAATATACAATCTCATTAAAAATCGTATTTGTTGGTGTGTTTTTTTTACTCATAGAAAAGCTGTTCAAAGCTATCATAAGGAACGTATAAATAATGATTATTGAAAATTTTCCATAGTTCTTCGAAATGTTGCAGATACACACTGTAAAATTTGCCCACCACGCACCTGCAAGATAGGCTCCCTTTATAGATAATATTACTTAGTTTACATCCCGCATGTACCCCTAAAACATTTAGGGATCTTTTCATCTGACATCACACCGACAACCAAAGGCCGTGAGCAACCTAATGGCCTGATTCTATACCTGTGAGCCTGATCCCGAGAGTAATTCGAGGTGTAAGAGGCAGTCCGTTTTGAAGGACTCGAAAGAAATGTTGTGTTGCCTCTGCACCATTAATAACATATTCTGTAGAATGAAATCGTGAATAGTCTGGATAGTTTAGGATGTAATTAATCAATTATTTAATTTCTTAACTCTCACGCTGCTCTTTAATTTTCCAAAACGTCACAGCACACACGCACAAAGATACATATATGCAATATTCTAGCTAAAAAGATTGACTAAATAACAGCTTTCAATTTATGATATGCTACTATTTTTGCAATTACCACAATATATTTCATATGAATTAAGTACCCATACCAAAAAATAAAATGATAACAATATATATAAACCAGCGGAAGATTTGTAGAGAAAAACACATATGTGTTTGTTTAATATTTGAACTTTGCCTTACTCACAGTTAATGCCGTGTTATCTGATAATGATAATGAGGTATTCAGTTTCTTTGTATAACATATCAAAATATATGGCTAGCATTGATCAATTATGATGGTTGTAATAATTATGATTTCCATCGCAATACTTTTAATAACAACGATGTATGCTTTATAATTGAGATTAAGTATATCAAGTTAGTTTATCTGGACAATTACGTTAACTTCCTCCCAACTACCATTCATTTCCATACATATCTAAATGTCAATAAACAAATGGACTTAAAAGCATTATACGACATGTTATTGATATTAATTGAGATTTAAATAAATGTATGGATATATATATCCGCTCTAAACTAAGGAATTCATTGTTTAAATGGAATGCGTAGATTCAAGATTAAGATGTAATGGATGGTGAGTGAGCATCTAAA
>BMAO01023016.1:0-83364 GCA_019973975.1 Trichonephila clavata | reverse complement strand
GGACAGGTAAATATCTGGAGATTTTGTATGTTAATTTTTTTTCCTTCGCAGTTTCAGAAGTTAATAGTTTTTGTTAGCGAAGCACATGAACTTTTTTACTTTTGTGTGGATATTGAGGTAAATTGAATATCTAGTCAACTTGATTCAAACGGCATGTTTCCTAAAATCAATTTTAAATGATATTTTTATGTTCAACATAACTTTTGGCAATTTTAGTTGATAGATTTTTTAAAACATAAGCTTTTAAAAAAAATTTGATTTGACTCACTAAGTATTTCTAATATGTAAAAATATGGTTTATTGTATACTCTTTAAAATAATTAAACCTTACATTTGCTTAGTTAAAAATAGCTCAATCAGAGCTAATAATTTTTTACTGAGTTTCAAAATGTGTTCAAAATATTTAATTACTAACTAATAATATATAGGGGTAAATTGAAAAATTACTTTTTTATACTTTTTAAAGTCTAATAAAAAGTGGAATTTTTTGAAGAGAACAGTACATTAATTTCTAGCCAGATATATTGAGGATATTGTGTGTGTTGATCCTTGTGTATTAATTATTACAATGTGAAGAATTTAGTTGTTTTTTAAATATACATGTATTAAAGAAATTTGATTTTTTTCCTGTAAAATTATTGATTTATCCTTATTGATATCGGTTTTAATGACAATTAGTTTGATTAAAGAACATAATTAATTAATAGGTTTCTAGATACAAAGTTTAACTTTTTTTAAAAGAAGAAATGATATGCACTAATTGAGAGCATTATTTGTGGAAGACCAGTATAATAGGCCTGACAGAGTGCTTGACCTTTGGTACCGAGAGTAATAATATGTTTTATTTTATTGTAAGGCAGTTGATTAAAATTTTTGACTTCCTGTACTTTTTTCACGGCCTCGAATGAATCTTGTTTTAGTGCTGTAATGTTTAAGGTGTTCTCTTGAGTAAAAAGTTATGTTAAATGTTAACTTAATCCTTCCTAACAGCGTTGAAGTGAATTTCAGAGGAATTGCATGTTTGTCATGTAGATTTAATACATTAAAGACAAACCTCTATATATATATATATATATAATTGTCTAAGAGAAAATATTAATGAAAGGAAAACATTTTAAAATTTAGAGGCAAGTATATATAAGCACATGAGTTTCAACTTTGTGAAACATGTTTTTTTTCATTTTTACTTTCTTGTAGTAGGAAAAAAAATATCAAAATATTGATCAACTGCTGCAATTTATAACGTGAAAGGATAGTTAAGAATTAATCTTCTGGAGAAATTGTTGAATGACTTTCAAATGTTATGATTAAGATGAAATAAAGATTTTATTGTTTCATTAAAAAATTCACCATGTTAAAATTAAATTAAATGTTAGCTCTTTATTTTTTACATGTTGTAGGTAATTTTTTTTATTGAAATTTTAAAGATTCTGAAAGCGTGTAGAACCATATATGTACTGGTAACTTTTGTGAATTGAATTTAAAAAATGACTTAAAATTTATATATAATGTAATATTAAAATTTTTCTGTATAGTTTTGTTTATTCTGTGTTGTATTCGATGCTGTTTTTAATGTAGTTAAAGTACTTTCTGGTCATAATTCTCATTAGAATGTTTCTTTTTTATATTTTCTGAGTGAAATATCTTATGTTCTAGCAATTTATTATATATAAAGATTAAATCAAAAAATTTGTCCTTTTAAAACTAACCAATTCTGCTAAATTTTTAAATCTTGATTATTTGTGTTTATTTTATTTTTACTCTTTCTTAAATTGATAATGAAAGCACTACACTTTACCAAAAAAAAAAAAAAAAAATACTATATCACTATAATGAAAAATAAGTCATTTCTATGAATGTTGGTCATGATCAAGAATTGTAATGTTCACATTCGTTTATATTAAAACAAGATAGTTTTCTAAATTAAAATTTAAAAATCAGAAAATATATTTAAAAAAAATTTTTTTTTTGCATAATTTTTTTTTGTCTACATAAATTTTAATTTGTGCTATCTTTCATAGAATTTACATTAAGATACATATTGCTTTTTACTTGTTGCTAATTTTTCCAGACAAAGTTTCAATCTAAGAAATTTCAGAAAATTTGAAAATCAAAATTGTATTAGTGTTATTTATTTTCTATTCAAAGAATAAAAATTTCAGTACTATAGTAATTTTGTCATGAGGCTTTCAGATTCCAATGTAAAGATATTTATTACCCAGAATTATAGCATTAACAGAAGGTCAAAGTTATATTACTAGTTGCCTGTAAAGATAAATTCAGTTTGAATGTGATACAGCTGTTGTAATATTTAATGACTGAATGGCCTTTAGTGAAGTATACATAAATAAATTAAGGTTTAAAAGTAGTTGGCAGTTTATTTATATTTCTAGGGTTTTTTGCAAATGCATAATTGTAACTATTTTCCTTTTATCCTATTGTAAATCAATTATCTGTTTAATTTTTTTTTTCATTGTTGAAAAAATTGACAGTAAAATTTTTTTGATAAGTTTTTTAATTATTAGACTCATAAATTTTTAAGCTTTATCATGAATTGTTATACCTTAGTTGGTATATGTTCTAATTTTCATTCTTACAAAAATGTCATGCTTAAGAAAATATTTGTTTAAAAAAAACATTAATTATTAAGGTGTATTATTTATTCAAAGAGTTTTTTTAGGATGTTTGAAGTCCTTAACTATTTTTATCTAACTAATTGTTCTTGTATTAATATTCTTTTATAAACCACTGATTAGTTTAATGTCAGAATTTTTATCTCATTTTTTGTTACTGGAGAGTAAAAAATGGATTTTTCTTGAAATGTTTCCGAATAAAAATAAAATTTGTTTTTGAAAGATATATTCATTATGACCATTTAAGGTTTTTAAAATTTTTATTACGCAAGTGTTTACCTCCATCTAAGCTAATATTGAAAAACAATCTATACAGAAGAAACAATTACAGAATTGTTTTTTTAATTTAGTTTTTTATCTCGAGAAAGTTTTATTGGATGGCATATTCTGTCTACTATTTGAATCTAAAAATGGCTGTATATTGTTTCTTTTTCAAAATTTCTGTGTCTTCAAGTTTAGTATTTTATTTTAGTAAATAGTTTCACTTACAAAAAATTCCTTTTAGTCAAATTCCGTTCCCTTTTAACTGATGGCGGTAGCCGAGTGATCATGTTCGCGAACTCGTGGTCGATGTTGCTTTTGTCGAGGTATGAATTCGTCTCCTTATACCACTGAAGATCCCCTGTGTAGAGGGGTGGCTGTTGCACGATAAACCTGTTGAGGCATAGGTTGAAGAGTTAGGTGCCGGCTCAAGTGACATCCTCGCACTTGACCGAGGTTCGGAATAGCCTTAGAGCCGGGGTTGGCATTAAGTTGATTGCGATCGACCGATGGACCACTATTTTTGGGATGACCGCTTTCACTAAGACTTAATAATCATTCCATCATACGAAGGTCTAGAAATCCCGTATTTAATCGAATCTAAGCCACCATCGATTCTAAGTAACGCCCCCCAATTTTTAACAAGATTTTGTGAAAATTGAAAAATAGTCTAAAATGGCTTATAGCTATCCAATTTTACGAAATTAAAATTAATTTAAAAATAAAACTAATAAGAAGTGAAAACTCATAGTTATTTTATCATTATTAAAACTTTTAAATATACGGATAAAGCTATAATTACTGTAATTACCACATCCAACACATCCCCCCCCCTTCAATTCTAAGCCACAACCGATTTTCAGTAGCATTGAGAAAAATGTGCGGCTTAGATTCGAGTAAATACGGTATTTTAAAAAATGCAGAGTAAAAAAATCGAATCATAAGAGAAAATTTCGTTGAATAGAAATGCACTTCGCTATTTGGAGGCTATTTTACGAAGAAAATCGTAAAATGTGTTCTTGGTTCCAGGAAAATATTCGCGAAATAGAGAAATTCGTAAAGTAGAGTTTTTAAAATAGAGATCCGACCATATTGCATACTTTCTTTTAGCTCACTACACCTATGCCACTGGGTGGACCACAACACCTTGAAAAAAATTAGAAGTAGCCCATACCCTGGAAAAGTCTGCCCACCCCTGCCTTAGAGTGTGATTTAAATAAACAACCGAATGATAAATTAATTTGTTTTAAAACCAAATGATATTTTTAAAATCCTTAATAATCTTTGGAAAAAAACTTAACTTAATTTCTTTTAAAATTTGAAATTGTAGTCTCATCAAAATAAAATTAAAATAACACATCTATTTTTGCAGAAGCGCTTATATTGTGTTTGTGTGAAAAAGAGAGGGGGGAAAGGTATGCAATTCTACCAAAAGTTTTCCTTTCCAAAATTTGTTTTACTTTTTTTTTCTTTAAAAGAATTACATAGTTTTTTTTTTTTTAAAGGTTTTTATTTATCGCATTTTGAATTTTTGTTCAATTTGCTTAAAATGTAAATTTTATTCTGAAAAAACAGGAAAAAAAAGTGCGTTGTAGAGTTATGAAGATTTTTGAATGTCATATTAAAACTGATTTAATAATGATTTTTCTAATCAGTATCAGAAAGAAAGGAATGAAACGCCAAGTCTCCTGTCCATTCAATTTAATATAGGGCAGCTTTTTATTTAAGATAAGCTTAAAAGCTGTGGCCTGTGCTGCAAAATGCATAGCACTTCTAAAATACGCGTAAATACGTATTTTTGCCCCTTCCCTTCCTTTGACTAATCCTTTTTTTTAATATAGTTCTTAGCATAATACGGAATTTTATTTATTTTTTGGAGCCTGTTTAAACAAAATTGAAAAATTTTCGTTTATTTTTAACAGTGTTTTAAACAGTATGAGTTGTAATTTTTATTTTGCTTATAAAATTAATCATACACTAAGCTTATTCCAGTTATGCGATAATAGCCCTGAGAAGTAAACATGCTGTTTTAGAATAAAATATAATTTTGTTAAATTGGAAATAAAACTAAGTAAAAAAGTGATTTTCTTATTTAAAATGTCTCAAGTATTAATCACTCTAATTTTCGGTTTTAATGAGCACACGCGCTATTTTATAGTATTATAGTATGAAGGATTGATAAATCGAATTGTTCGGCTAAACTGTTAAGAATTATCAATGTCAAATGCATACATACACCTTTTTAGTGTAACTCATAAGATACAATAAATAGTTAGCTGTAAATTGAGTTTCTACAAATATAGCCAGATGGTGAAAAATTGCATTGCTCTTTTGTATGAAATTTGAATAATCGTATTAACTGCAGTCTACTGTAAACTTATGGGTACTTTCTATAAAGAAAATAAAAATGTGGAAATTAACAAGAAAAAAATTAGGAATGAAAATTTCTGTTATCATAAACATCTAAATTATTATTGATGTTCAGTGTCTAGTCTTAAAATGTTTTCATAACTTTCTGAGAAAATTGCATCATTTTACCATGTGCTACCCTATATTTGGATGATCTATCAATTGCATAATATTTTTATTAATATTCTAAGCATACATGAACTAGTCTTTTAAAAACAAACACTTTTATCTTGTCGCACCACATCATTGTAATTTAAAACTATGCCGCCTTGTGGTCGCGGCTGTGCAACGAAATAAGTAAATATAGTATTTGCTTTTAGACGTCTGTGTAGAGAGAAAAGATCAAATAGAACGGATGGTCATTGATTTGATGTGAAGACACCATTAATAACTCGATTTTATGACATTTTTTTTTTTTTTTAGAAAATAGTATTATAATATTTTTCGGCAATGAAACTTTGAATAATATCGTAAGAAAAAAAACCAAACATCTATATTTTTGTATTTTGATTTATCCAATGTATATTAACAATATATGTTTGTAAATTCTGCAAAAAATCTTAGAAAAATTCCTAAAATAATAGAAGATAAATGTTTTAATGACTGAAAATGATTCTTTTTTTTTTTTTAAATGATTGAGCTTAACTTACATGAATTTTTTCCTATTTATAGAAAACTGTGTTGAGCGATTATTAGTTTACTTGATTTTATCGGAATCTTTTCTAACCATGTTAACAGTAATATCGTTTATTAAGTAATGGAATTAAGAGTACTAATTGACTGAATGAAATAAGATTGAGAGACGTATTGGAGTACGTGCTCCCTCTTAACTTTAATTAAGTCCCAGACAGCGATATTTTATTGCTAGACATAATTAATCGTTTATTCTTTGTTCATGTGATGCATAAATCTAAGAACTAATTACTTTGACTTGAAATGATGTAATAGAGTTCGCCAGCGTTTGAAATATTATTGGGGATTGGGTCTTATTACATGAGTGCTATATATTTGTTTTTAGTGTTGAAAAAAATGTTGCAACTGTGCATGTATGTTACTTATTGTTAAAAACGTAGCTCACAAGGTTTTCAAAACAATGAGTATGCATGAATTAGTATCCTTGTATTCCAAAAATAAGAATTTTAATAACAATATTATTTACAAGGCTTATATGATATCATAATAATTTTAGTCTTATCTTATAGGATTTTTATCCTAGAAATGTATACGTTTCTTGCTAGAAAGGAATATACTTGGCTTAATCTAAAAATGTTTCGTCCGGCCATAGAATTTGTCATTATTCAGCTATTTAAATGTTAAATCTCTTGGCGTGAAATTGACAGAATATCTAACGTGTTAATCATCCTTGATTTCAAGAACCTTGATTAGGATCGAGCTAATAAGAAAGAAATAGTGTAAGCGATTTCTGCAATAGTTTAAATGCAGGTACCCCGATGATGAGTAATAGATCAAGTGGGTATTTGTGATTGTCTCTCGGTCTACTGACTGCAGAAGTGTTTTCCGGGTTTCCTTTTTTATCTTATGTAAATGTAAGTTTAGTTTCCCTTGAAGTTTTCGCGGAATCTTGAGAGTAAGAAATAGCACAAAAGTTTTAATACAGGTCTAGGGTTCAACTCTTTTTCATAGAATATGAAACAAAGAATTTGAAGTACGTTTATATATAATATTTTTAGATAAAAATTTGGAGTATTTTTTATATTCTTTCATCCTTTCAGCGGGTCGAGAAATGAGAAGCAAGCTTGCTTGGGAACAAAACGCTAGGAGTTTTCGCTTCAGACTGACCACCTGACCGGAACATCTGCTCATGCACCTCAATACCCTAGGTCACGAAAATTGAGATGGGCACAGAAAGCCTTGGTCCTCATGGGCTGTTGCGCCCCAGAATTTAGTTTAGTTTTTTTTATATTGGCGAGAGCTGGTTTTAAGGAAAGTTTTATTGGTTGTAGACATGAAAATTTTCCGTTCTTGTTGAAGGAAAAAAGCCCTCCACACTGATATGCCTTGCATAAAGTTAAAGGACATTGTGTAATTCATAGTGACAGTCAGAGACGTAACTACCACCGTCCCAATGAAACAAGGCCCTAAAAATGTGTAAGCGCAAAAAAAAAAAAAAAAAAAAAAAAAAAAATTGTAAATATTATAGGGTCCTATAAAAAGGTCCTCCAAGAAATTTTGATTCAGAATTTATTCAAGGTGAGTGAGAGTTACATTTACGTCGCACTATAAAGCTGCACGAGGGCTACTGGCGACGAACTTCTTAATTTTGAACAATGGTTTAGTGACAAGAACGACATCTGAACTGCTCTCCCCCCTCCTAACTTCCACATCAATGGAGGGGCGTTTGAACATGGACATATTTAACGTGCATCGGCCCTCTCTACCATGACGGATCTTCAGCGGTACTAGGCTCGAATTCATGACACGCCAGCCACGAGTCTTCACCTTGGCTACCTCGGCCCATGACTCATTCAGGACTAACTGCGTCAGTGGTGACAAGTTGTATGGTCTTTATCGCAGAATTATAAGGTTTAAGATGCTGAACGGTCATTTAATTCCAAAGTATGATCAACAATTCGATTTTTGTGAGAAGTATATGGATGTGTTTAATCTGTCGTAACTTAAATCCTCACGTTGGCATGGTTTAGAAGTTAAAGAGTGAGTGCTTGCTCAGTTGACGTTCTTCGTCATTTGACAGTGGTTTAAAATTGGTCAGTTGAATCCTTCCAAAATCCCTCATGTTACTCCTGAGAGCGGAGTCTATAAACAATAGGTTTGTGACGCTAGAAACGTTTCAGTCGCGTATATTCATCGTCAGATTTTTTACCCTAATGCAGTGACAGACAACGAAATGCGTAATTGCGGCTTAATAATTTATAGACGGGTCGAAAAATATTTGTGAGGAACTTCGAACATTTCTGGCCCTCTGAATTCACTAGATTTGATGCGCGTAAGTGACGCAACAATTTTAAAAAATAGCATCGTTCCATGATAACCACTTTGTCATTGGAATTTTTACATGTTTCTAAATTAGTGTTAGGCAAAATAATGAAAGCTTGGAATTAAGAAAATTTTACTCCCGATAAAAGTTCCCGGCCTATTTTCTGAGAAGCATGGATAATGATCGATATAATGAGAAGAAAAGTAATAAACCCTTGGGTGGTCTCATTGTCACAAAAGATGAGAAATTGTTTCGAAAGATACCTAAATTAAAACAGCAGTCTGTGGAATGGCAACACGAAATCTCTGGCAAGTGAAAGTCTAACAGATAATTCGATATACAAACTATGGCAACTCTGTTTATGATAGACATGGTATTGATAAGTCGATGAAGTTCAAAATAATGGTTGTAGATTGCACACATAACAGATTTGTATTACGCAAGTAAAGAAAAACTTACGGAATGTTATCAATGTTTTAAATACTTAACATAGTTACCTTATTTAAAAAAAAAAACTAGGTAACTATGTAAAAAAAAAAAAGCTTGGGGTGTAAGAAAGGAAATGCAATAAAGTTTTTGATAAAACTTCTTGTGCACTGGCTTTTGACTAACGAATCTTTTAAAAATGAGATTTTTATGATGGTGAAAGATATTGCTTATATAAACAAAAATACATACGCAGGAACGTCTTTAGACTTTTTGAGGCCCTAGACCCTTATGCAAAAGAAGGCCCTACTTGAGATCTTTAAAAGTAAACAGTAGCATGCATTGTCAAATACTCTTTCAAACGGTAATTTGAAACAAATAAATGTGCACGACTCACAATCTCAAAAGGCTAGGCACAAATTGGCTCGACTGATAGCCACATTTCGACTAAATGAGGTGAATAATTGTTTATGGTATTAACCCTAGACATAGACAGCGGTCATCAGTGCCTGTTTATCCATTGCGCGCTTGGGGCCCTGCGCCCATGGGGCCTAGGCCCAGATAAGCTGGAGTTAACCATGTTTTCCGGTGATAAATTTTGATCCGCCAGTGCATAGGGGGCTCGTAGATCTGCGCCCAGGGTCCGAAATGAGCTTAAATCGGCACTGACGGTCATCACAATAATATTGTCTTTCCACATTTGCCAGTTGACATGCAGTTTGAAATTCTTCTGTTTTTCGGAGAATGTGTACGGGAATAATATTTGACCATTAAAATTATCTGAATCGTGAAGATAGAGTTGAGAACGAATCGAGACCCACACCTAGAGTGAGGCCCATGCCTTAAGACGTCCCTGTACATACGAGAAATTATGTTTGGATTTAAAAGGCCATTATAGTCTCGCAATTTACAAGATTGCTTAGTTTGTTACTTGTTTAGAATGAAAATTTTTTTATATGACTATCCAAAGAATTACTTAATCCAACTATATATACTCGTTTTTTCCGTCATCAGTTTAGTACCGTAGGCCACATTCACAGTTTTTGCGAAAATAGCTTAGTATTATATGAAGTTTTTTTAATAATTAGAATTTAATAACTCAAAATTATTTAAACAATGAGTTAGTGTGCAATTCAATTAATTGATATAATTATATCTCTATAATTTATTAAAATATATAAGCAAATTTCTTATTTTTTAAATTAGTAAATTAAGTTTCTATCGCTCTGTTTGAAAATAATCAAAAACCTTTTATTTCAGAACTTTAAAATTGTTTTCGTTTCTAAAAATTTAAATATTCTGTCTGTTTTCTTTTTTCGTCGATATAAAGTGCGGCCAGTTGTTTCGAAAACCAAATTCCTTGTTAATCGATCACTTTCTAAGCTATCAACGTAGTGACAATTATTGTAAATCAAAACTTAAAATCGTGACGTCTTCATGTGATTGCTTGTAGTTAAAAATGACGTCAATTCCATTTGACAACCCGTCAGTCGTTTTCTCTATTTTATTCACTTACGTTGATATTTTTATTTTTGGATCCGTGAAAGCTAATGGTCATTTTTCAAGTGATTACAGATCTGATTTTCTTTCAAGAGATAATTCATTACCGTGAAAAATAATCTTGTGATAGGACAATCTGTTTTTGCTGAGTGATGACATAAATATAGACGTTATTTATTATTGCTGCTGTCTACATTTATGTTACATTCCGCCGTCTTCTAGATAGCTTACAAAGAAGTTCTAAAATGAATCATACGGAAATTATTTTAGAAAATTAAAAAAAAAATTAGACTCTCGTATTTTTGGAAAGGGTATTTTTTCCCTTTTCTGGAATTGTTGATAATTTAAAAGTAGGTTATCTTATCACGAATATATTCTCTCCTTAAAAGTTTTTGATGGTGATGTATTATTTCAACATGCAAGTATAGTTTTGTTTACAGAATGTGAGCCATCTACACATGAATTCTAAATTTAGTTTTTCAAAATACTGTAATAAAACATTTCCTATTTTATATTTTTAGCCAACGAGGATAAATGTTTTGAAATTTGTTGTTGTAATTAATCTCTTAGTGTGTATATATAGTTCTTGAACAAATTTCAAATGTTAAAAAAACCTAGAATTGCTTTAGTTTTAGCTCATTAATGATCCATCAATAATGAAATTAATACAATTTAAAATGATATTATTTGTCTTAAAAACCCTTTATCTTTATCTAAAGAAGAAATTTTGAGTCTTTAATTTGAATTAGTCTCGAATTGTATCTAACAGCCTATTTGTATCTTTTTATTGCTGCTTTAAAATCAGACTAAATCTTATTTTGGGTTCTGTCCCATCTCCTGATCTGAAATAAGTTAACTCTTTTCTCGGTGCTTGCCTCGATTTTGATTAATTTTTTGTTCTCATTCGTAATGCATTTCTATAACAACCTAACTGTATTTTGCATCAATTTTAAATTGTAAATTTTAACATCAAAGAAAATTAAATTACCAAAGGACAAGATTTAAGTCATCAAAGTCACTCCTAATTCCAATATATTAGAGGTTAAAGCCGTAAGGGGCTAGATAATCTGTTCATCTCTCCCAACGATATTTTGGGTTTTGTCTGGCTTACGTACGCACTAAAAGTATGAATTAAAAATTTTATGAAATTATTTTTTAAAAGCTTGTATGAATAACTAAAAAAATACGCAAACATATAGCTTTCTAATATTTTAAATTTGTAGTATGGGGTGCAGATTAAAGAAATTATACTTTTTTCCTAATCTGGACATGTTTTTTTGCATTGTCTTTTGGGTGCCTTTTGTTATTTTTAATCTCTTTGATTTCAGAAGTGGGTTTTTTAGAATCATTACCTTTTATTAGAGTTATTTTTCTAATTTTTATGATCTGAAAAATAATTACAAACACCATCGATAATAATTTTCTCCTTATCGGTCGTTTTTATTGGAATTTCCGAGAGAAATTACAATGGTGATTTTTTTTGCCGTATATTATATGCAAAATACCTTATAACTTATAAATATGTTTGTTTCCATTGTTTTTAAATTATTGTATTACGAAAGAATACAACTGATCTTGTAAGAAGCTGCCCGTTTCTCTAGTTGAGTCTTTTCAACTAATTTTAAATCTTGTTTTATTCTGTTATGGTTCAAGATTTTTTGGTGGAACTAATGTGGGGGTGTTTTCTTTTCTTTTTTCTTTCTTTTTTTTTCTCCACTTCCCATCGACAGCTGAAGGTGTTTCCCGGCTTAAATCACGAATTTATTCATCCATTTCAGAATTCGTTCATTTCATGACTTGACGTGTGTTCTGTTCAAAGAACAAAGTTGAAATGGAAAACTGGATAGTCTCATAAGTCTGTAGTTTCGAGTCATATTTGTATTTAAAAAATAAACATTGTACTCCCCTCCCTCTTTCCAAATTTTTATTCTCATAATCAGGTTTGAGGAAATGTTTCGTTTGATGAATGCTAAATGGGCTGCTGCTTGTCTAAATCTCAAGGCTCAAATCCCCCGTGATGACTTGATGTGAAAGTTCGGTGAGTCGATGCAACTCGCGTATGTCCTCATCACATGATCGAGATTTTTTTTTTTTTTTAAAGAAGGTTCGTCTTCAGTAACCCTTGTGTTGACTCGAAAAGCGACGTTAATACACAATCCGCTTATTGGAAAAATTATGCGATCCCTTTTTTCATTATTATATTAAATAAGATGTCTCGGTAATACTCTTGTTTCCACTGGAAAACATTTTTATTTTAGGAAACACTTATAAATTGATATAAAAGAAATTTTTTTTTGTAAACTAAGCGTCCTCATCAAAACTAGACGCTCGAAATTGTAAAATTAACTATGACGAAATAATTGAATTAGGTTTATAAACTGTATTTTTTTTAGAAATGAAAAATAGAATCAAATTTAAGTTAAAGTGGTTGAAGCGCAGAATTCTGGGATTTTACGTGAGTCATTTTTTTTTCTTAACGCTGAAGGGAGACATGAATTCTTGTCTATTTATTTTTAAACTGTTGAAGACGGATGACGGAAATATATAAAAAGAGACGTCATTTGCAGAGATACCAACCATTGCGGAATATTTTAAAACGTGACATTACGGGATTTATCCGGGAATTCAGACTATATGTTTTTTACTACAGTCTATAATGTGTTACGAGTGCACGAGAAATTTAAGCAGCTTATCTTCACACAGACAGGATTAAATTATTATGCGGTATGTATTGCGTGTGAAGAACACGCGTGAGAACAAGATTTGTCAAATTTGTCTGTGTAGGATATTGTTCATTGTAAAACTGAAAGACAAATCGTGTTTACAGAATCAAAAGTCGACTGTTAGTTTTTAAAGAGAGCAATTTCTCTTTGCTTTTTGCAGATGGGTTTAAAATTCCTTTTTCATAGAATTTTTTCCAGACTTTGGAAAAAAAAATTGATAGGTAAGACTACCGATAATAATTTATTAACTATTTTCTGGTTTTACTCTGTGACAAAAACTATTATTTCTGTCCAAATATCGGTTTTAATTTTGAATAATATGGTTTAAAAAGGTATAGATTTTTTCTTGTATTTCTAGAACTTGTTATTGCGGGATCTTCTCGACTTATACGAAAGAATTTAGTTCTGACTTACTGGTTTTAACAAGGGCGTAACTACCGCCGTATCAATGATACGGGGCCCCCAAGCTACAGGGGCCCCAACATATGTAACTACAGTCCAACTAACAGGGTTCTCATATTTAAAAATGGGCCCTTGAAGGAATTTTGATACAGGGAAACTAGCTACGCCAGTGGCTTTTGAGTTGGATTTACATTTTTCAACTCTTATTTTCTTTCAAATATTTTTTTGAAAATTGTACGTAAAACACAAATTTTATTTATGTTTATTGTTTGAAAAACACAGACTATGAATTTTGCTGCACATGTTATTGTCTTAATATATTTCTTTATGATCATGAGTCAAGGAAAGACGTACTTGAACATCTTATAAATTTGTTTCTTGAAATATAAAGGGATGTTGAGAGAGATTTTCATTTTGCCTCATCTGCTTCTGAGAATTTTTGCAAGTTTATTGTAGTCATATAATTTAACGTTAGAAATTTAAATTAAGGTACTTATAAAATTATTGGGACCATTAAACCGAATACAGTAGCATTTAGAAAACACTCAATTCTGCCGTATACCGGTTGCGAATAGTGTAAACAGAAATAACCATTTTTTTTCTAAATGTTATGACATATATCGTCATAAATAGGGGCGCTTTTTTCTAATAATGTGAATCTTTTAGTAAGGGTTGCTTTTAGCATTTCTTTCTGTTATTCTGTAATATTATTGGTTTGGACACATTGAATTTCATCTAAATCTCTTCAGAAATTTTATTCATATCGGGACATTTGATGCCTCAGTTCAATTAAATCTGATAAAAGTAGCATAAAATTAAACCATATTTATAAATTTCATATATAAATTGAAGTATAGAGAGGAAGGTAAATAGAGCTGAAACAAAGCACGTTTTATGATTTAATGTTCTTTTTAATGATTTCCATTTTTATGCCTAGTACTAACATATTAATTCTTAAAAAATCAATTTATTTTATATTTTTCTTTAACTAAGCATAGTAACTAACTAAATTAAATTAAAAAGATATTAGCAACTTTTATTTTTTATTATAAATGGAACGTAGTTATCGTTCTTGAATTATGAAAAATATACACTGTGAAAGAGTTTTTCCGTTGTATTTTAACGCACGTTAAATTCCCTTAGACTTTTTCTATAGATAATATAAATCACTGAAGCTCGTTGAATTTTGATGCACGATTTCTAAAAATTGCCAAGATTAGAAAATGTACCTTATAAATTTTACCCCATCCCATAATCAGTCTAAAAAAGGCAGATCAGTTTTTGTTTCAGACTCATTTTTTTCAGAAACTCAATATTAATTCGTGACATTTTCTAAAAATGCAATCGATTAATGACATTGGAATTGTTTTTCAATTATGTGTCTTTATACAGTTAGAGTTAATAAATCTAGGACAAAGAGTTTAATGCTAATTCGTTCATAATTGTTTGAACGTATCAGAAATTAAGTTAGAGACCAATCTAAGGACAAAAAGGAATAAGTTAAAAATGAAAAGAGTGATCATTAAAAACCTCTTGCAAACATTTTTTTTTTATTTGTACATAACTTCGAATTATCACTCGTTAATTTCTGAACGGGAGAGGGATATGGTTATAAAAGGATAACTTATAATTTTGCTAATAAGCAAAATATTATTTTAAAATGCAATTGAAAATTCTCTTGGTGTATGTATTTTTTAGCTTCGCAGAGTTAAAAAGAAGTAAGTCCTGCAAAGTTACAATTCCAAACAAGCATAATATCATTACATAATCAAAGCTGTTTCGCAGTTATTCATTCATTTTGTATAAAACATGAGTTAATACATTTAACACAAAAATATTGTTTTTTTTTAATATTCTAATAACTAATTATTTTTATACTAAAATTAATTTGTGTGTGTGATTACGAGATTGCATCGTTCAGTTAATTGGTGGAAGCTGTGTAATGTTGGGCACTATTTATTCTAAAAATATTTTATGAGGTGGTTCGTTTGGGCTGTTTTTCTCTTTAAAGAAAATTCTCAGCTAGATCCTCGTGATTATGTGTGTTAAATTGTAAGTACAAAACAATAATTTGCATTTTTTCATATTCGTAAACAGTTCGTTCGTTCAAATGAAAAGCATTATCACTCCTTCGAATATCCAATGTAGAATAAAAATATTTCCTTTTTACAAAACAATTATTCTTTTCCATCCCCATCAATTTTTGAATGTAACCCTTTTTCAGATTTTGAATAAATCCTGATATTAGGTGTTATGCGGATAATAAGCAGGTTATTATTACTTTTTTTTCTGTTTTGCAATATTGTTTATCGACGTAAAATTTACGCATTGTGAGAATATTAAGATGAATAACTACATTTGGAACCATGATTTTAAAAGGTATAAAGGAATAATTTTTTTGATATTTAGTGTCAGTTGAAGTAGAATATATATGTGAAATTGTTTGAAGAATATTATTACAAGAAAAAATTATTTCATTGCAGCAATTTTTTGGCAAAAAATGAAGAAAGAATGACATATTTTCAAACCATTCTTTTAAAAAAAAAAAAAAAAAAAAATCAAAAATGCTTTAAAAATAATATTTTACCTTTATATAGCTGAGACTTCTGTACCGGGGTTGAACTGAAGTTTCTGAAATACATAATTTAAAAGTAGATTTATTTACATTTTATTTTATCAGGCGGAAGAAATTTTAACATTAGTCCGTTATTATTGTAACTGACCGAAACTCTGAAAACAACGAGAATTTTTCAAAAATTGTAGTTCAATCCCGGTATAGAAGTCCTATAGGCACAATATAACTGTTGCTGAAGCATTTTTCATAAAGGAGAATGTTTTGAAACTGTCATTCTTTCTTCATTTTTTCTTCCAAAATTTTCCTTTTAAATAATTTTTTCTTGTTATTTTTTTACAAAACAATTTCATATATGTATTCCAATTTAACTGACACTAAATATCAAAAAATTATTCATTTATGCACTTTTTCAAAATCACGGTTCCGAACGTAGTCACCTTAACACGCAGACAATAAGGTACTTTATTCCTTTTTTCTCCCCTTAAACACTTCCAATTTTTTATGATTAAAATAATTTAAGTATGCATTTCATTTGAAAATTTTAAGTACTTTTTTTACAAATTCGGTTTCTTCTAACGGAAGTATGAAAGGATAATTTTAACAAACTGCCATCAATTGTAATTTATGAAAATTTTTGGCGCACTTCAAGGAAATGAAACACTTGTGCACATCATTAGACGAGTCTTTTCACTCAAACGCCTGGAGTCCTAAAACAATTATACCAGGAAGTAAATAATTAAAAGATGTGTATAACATGTATCTGAAGGATTTGTGAGGAAATATTCGTTGACCTTCGAGAGAGTTCCTTCTCTGTACAGTTGATGAATGTCGTCAAACATGACGAAGGCTGTTCAAAGAATGAATTAAATTTTTTTTAAAATCAAGTAATTTTATAGTTAAAATTTATTTGAACACATTTAATATTTTGTCAGTTTTAAATTTGTTGCAATGATAATGAAAGCGCCGTATGTTAATAAATGTAAATGTGAACGCTGCAGACACAAGAAATTATTTGCTTGAAACGTTGAAATAATATTATACAAACTAAGTAGTAGTTTTTATAGAATGAACACTTAAAAGGAATTGTAAGAAAAAAAGATTTTTAGTGCTGTTTTTTGAAGAAATTAGGTATTATTTATAATTATTATTTATTTAAATTTTTAATATGAAAAAACTGCATGTAACAAAAAAATTGGCAGTTATAGACTGCCGATAGAAGTGAAAACTTAGAATTTTAAGGATTAAAATTTGAATTTTCATAATGTTTGAATTGAAATTATCAACATCAATCTGGTTTTCACATCTATTGACACTCCGAGCAACAACTAAATGCATGTTTATATGGTTTTTTATTATTCAAATATATTACGGGGGGCTGTACAAGAGCATGACAAAATATAAATACAATTCAATTGAAATAACAATTAATATACAATCATATTATTTATGGATAGTATTTGTATTTACTTAAATTTCAATGTACTTGATTTTTAACATATTTTAAGTGTTTGCATCATTGTCATCATTAATTTCAACAATACTTAGACTTTTTGTACTTTCAATTATTTCATTTTCTTCTAAAATAGATACAATAGGTTTATGGTAACTAAAGTAAGAAAGGAAAATGATTGATTCAAATTTATCTAAGTACGGCCTAAAAACCGCATCGATCGTCGTTTTATATTTTGTAGTACTGAGTTTTCGATCATTGGACATATTTAAATTAAAAGTTTCATATCGGTACATTATCATATTTTTCGCCAAATCTTTTTTCGAGTATTTCAGAACCTTCTTTTGTATAAATCATCAAATTTTCGAATAAAAACAGTTGTATCTGTCTCATAGATTTTCCAGGCGAAATATAAACGGCAACCATTACTATATATTGCCCATTCTCGGAATCGCAACGAGCAACGCATATGTCGCCTATATCAGAAACATTATGACCAATGCTTCTAGTGAATTTAGTATGTATGTCCATATGTGAAGGAATGAAGTGTGACGTATCTTGAGTATTGTGATAAATAGCTACGCCTGCTGCTGGAACTTCGGGTCATTTTTAACTTACAACAAAGTTGAAATTCGGAACATCAAGTGGTTCTTTGTTTTTCATACGAATTTCTGACAAAAGCAGAATATTTGACTTTCTTACGATAGCATCATTTTTAGGTCAGCTCCATGCGCATGCAAACTTTGACAATTGAATGAAAATATCGATAATCCTTTCTAGTTGGAGATGAGTTGTAGAAAAGTTTTGGTGACCGTTTGTAGTGTATTGTTTTGTAACCTTTTCAATTCTAACGTTAGATCCTCTCGATGACTTGTTGATCTATAATGTTTATCTGTTTCTGAAGCATTTTGAGGTGTTACTGTTCTACCAATCCAAAATTTCCAGCTGCTGCTGATATTTTCTTGAGAAACCAAAAATAAACCTTGAATCCTCGTTACTCTTGTTAAAGCTACATATACTAATTCTCAGGATGTTTGCGAACGTATTCGTAGACAATAACATAATAAGTACCTCCCTGTGATTTGGGAATAGTCATTGCCAAAGCAGAAATAAGGGGGGAAATGTTAAGAATCTAAGCAACTATGAAAAACGGATATTTAAAATAATCCTAATTCCCTGACAATATTTATTCGTAAATTTCTAATAATAGAATCGAATAATATAAAATTCTAGATAATCATTTTGCAAAGAATAGTAGAGCATATATTTTATTTTTGACAATTTAAATAAATTAATAATGATTTCGAAATATTAAATTTTTAAATAAAATAAAATATTTAATAAAATAAGTCGGAGCCGTTTCCATTATTTTACACTAAGATTTTAATGATATAAGGTAATAAACTATAATTTTGCATTAATAGCCATATTTTAAACTTCAACACATTAATCTTGAATTATTAGATTTTATGAAATTTTTAATTTCAAAATCCACGATAAGATTATGATTGAACAACTAGAAGTCTGTTTTACCACGGTAGTAAGAAAACGTCTAAGCCACTGTGAAATACTAATCTGCACTGCAGAGGTTAAATATTATGGAATAAATAATACAAAATTTTCAAACGTCAGAATAAATACGAAGATTTAAAATAATTTTTAATAATATAAAATTTTCATACGCCAAAATAAATGCGAGTATTTATAAAATAATTTTCTGTTATTTATTTTTAAGCTTAAAAATATTAGTATATTTATTTAGTACTCACTATTGTACTGGAAACGATTCTTCAATTAAACGATTCAAATAGTAATCAAACAAAAACACTATTTTAATAATGCACAGTATATACACATTGAATTTTTGACAAAATCCATTCAGTTTCACTTATAAGGTATACACAGCACTATACGTCAACTGTATAGCTGCAGATATTCTGCTATTTAAGCATGTCGGTGACGCGAACGCACGAGATTTCACCCATCCAAAACGTGTCTTAAGGCGAACAGCACACTGCGCGTGCGCCAGTCAGAGCATGTCGGTGACGCGAACCCATAAGATTTTCCCCTACCAAAAAGTCAATTTTATTCAATATTCCTACTATTATTGTGTGTGTGTGTAGCTCACTCTCTCTCTATATATTTATCTTGTTCAAATTTTCAATCGTTAAAAAAATACTTTCTATTATTCATCCAGTCAAGTTCAAATAATTTTTTTTTAAACTTGTTGTGAATGACACTTGATGTTAATACAGTTTTTTCAAATATTAATTAAATTAAATTAATTACCGGTTTTCGACGCCAACTTAGATTTGTCTCCATTGTTGTAACAATGTAAATGTTAAAACAATGACAAAAGTTGGCGTCGAAAACCGGTTTTTCAGCCAAACCGAGTGTGCGTTGTTACAACTATACACACCCGGCAAACGAGGTTCCAAAATCATGCTCATTTTTCAATTCCTACAATTAGTTCATTCTCTCCCTATATATATATATATATCTTGTTCAAATTTTCAATCATTAATAAAATACTTTCTATTCACCCATTCAAAGTAGGAATTGACTTAATTGTTTTTTTACATATATTGCTTGTTTTTGTTCTGATGATATATTATGTAAAGAATGCTACAATATATCTAAAAATGATACTTGTGGAAATTATTAATATAAAGTGTATATTTTTGAACATAAAATGTCATTTGAAATTATTTTCCATTAGGATTTTGCATTGTTTGAATTCTTCTTTTGTATTAAGCTTTAGAGGCACGAAATTTTAGAATTTATTCAAAGTCATGTTTCACAGAAATTTTATTTCTTTTTAAATTGCCCATATAGTTGATGTATTTTGTTAAAATAAAGGACTGACATATATGTTGAAATTAACACAAACGAGCACATTTATAACATTTGTTTATGGTATTACCAATTACTTAACGTGAGTTAAACAAAAAATGTACTTGCTCGCACCTTCGAGGGGGATTCAAAAAATATCTCATCATACATATTCACGTATAAAAACGATTTAGCACTTTTAATATTGCCGTGCCTTATAGAATTTATGCATGGAATTGTTAAGTTTCTGATAGTTTAATAGATTTGTATATTTTTTGTATTCCCTGCTTAACAGTTCAATAATAAAATGTTTTTAAAAATGTTCTTTGTTGTTGTTGGTCTGACGTAGTCAGATCGAGGTCCACGAAATTCATCATGGCATCGGGCTATATTGTACGCCTGTCGTTAGCCAAAGCTTTGAGCACCATGCAGGTGACAGTACGATTTGGCTCAGTTCTACCCGAATTTTGAGGGAGAACACCCTTGGAGTGGTCAAGGGCTTTCCACCTCTCTTTCCCTTCCACCAACCTCACGAGAGGACTTGCGACTCGATAACTATTTAGAGTACCCCCATGCCGCAAAGGCATAACACATTTACAAACATCTATGCCTTCTCCGGGATTCGAACCCAGGACCTACGGCACGGTAGTCAGTGTCGCTAACCACTATACCGAATGGGCGATAAAATGTTCTTTTGATTATTTAAACAAGTAACTTTGAAATTGAGATGTATGTTACTACAGTAAATAAAATATTTTTCTAGATACACTTACCTGATAGAAAAATGTCTTTGACTTAATTTTTTTCCGCATTTTTCTAATATTTTTAATCTCGAATACTCTCCTCGTCATTTTATGGACTTCACCTTGATCGAGAGATATAAATAAAGCAATAAAAATTACATTTTATGTATGAAGAAAATTATTTTAGTTCGATTGATCTTTCTTTCTGAGAATTCAAACCAGTTTGAATTTGATTTTTATTAATTACATCACTTTATAAAAAATTTACTGTTTTTTTAGCGCTTTTTTAAAATTTTAGATCCTACTAAAAATTTTCGGGTTTTTTACTTTAAAAAAAATACAAAATGCTTACACTGTAAAATAAAATGTTCTTAAGCTTTGTAGGATAGACAATATATAATGCTATTGTTTATGTAAAACCATATTTAATTTTCATTGTTTCTTATTATATTTACTTTCTTGAAGAAGAGAAAATGGCTGTTCGAAATTTTTTCAGCGGTCTTTATGTACTCGTAATTCAATATCACTTAGCAGACAAATAAATTTTGGATAGCTTGAAATTTATGAATTTCTTTTTCGAAAATATTTCTGGGTATATTTTAAAATTTTATTTATTCCATATTATACAATGAATTAATGTTGTGATGGCTGTGTTGTTGCTTTAAGCAGATTTAAGAGATGTATTTCTTTAATTCTTCTAAATAGAAGGCTATTTAAGCCTTCGTTTTTCTGTTCTTCTGTGAAACTGTTTTTAGTTCTTAAATTAATATTTATTTACTGGTTCAAAATAGTTTTTATTCTTAAGATGGTTTTATATTTATAATTTTTATTCCCCTGTTCCTTTTACAGTTTTAAAATCATCTGCAAAAATAAACTTTATAACTTTACACTTAAGAATCATGTCGAATATAATATTCAAGTATTGTTTTACAATAATGACCTTCTAAGAACCCAAAAAACGAAGTGTGAATATCTGAAATTAATATATCTGGTAATAAATATCTGAAAGTTAAGTGTGTGTGTCGGGGGGGGGGGGGTACCTACGTCTTTATCTAGAAGTGACCATAATAGGGCACTCGAGATTGGCGAAAAATTTCAGCTAAAAATAGTTGTCTGCAAAATATTCCCAAACACAGAAAAAAAAAAATGAAAAGAATATTTTTGATATCTAATCAGATAAGAGGAAAAAATGCTGAACGATTTCTACTAAAGAAAGATCACCTGGCCTCCAAAGATTTTAGTACAACCAGTTTTTTATCGCTCACCAAAAAAAAAAGTAAAAATGTGGTTCATATGAATGACCATTGTAAATTCAGTAAAATATTGTAAACTAATCATACGCACAAGTATTTTTTTAAAGAATTTTTCATTTTTGCAGTATTGGAGAAAACTGCAAATACCTCGCCTTTGAAAGTTGTGGAATTTTTTAAATTATAGATTCTTCTTCGTAGTGGCGAATACAAACATTTTTCCGGGGTCCAGACCCGAGGACCCTCCCCCTCTCTTGTGTAGGCGTTTTATTATGTTGTCCAAAGATCAATTAAGGATTCTTTTGAATTTAGGTCTAGCATACGATGCATGAAGGAACTCTGCACTGAAATAACGGGATATCCCCCTTTTCTTCATATGTGGCATCGTATGTTGGTCATATTAATGAAGAATTCATCCTAATGAATTATAATGCTCGACCTCATCAAGCATGGCATGTGGAAGGTCACGGTTTGGAGCAAATGGAAAGACCAGCAAGATCTCCAGACTTAATGATATGACATAGCATTTTTGTATGTGACTATCTCATCAGACTTAAGTTCTCCTCCGAGGTCGTGAAATAAGTTGGAATATGGGTTACCCCATGTATAAGCATCGTTTCTCGTTCCAGGGTTGGCAATTGACGGTTTAGGAATTCGATTATGCACTGCAATACTAGAAGGAAAGGATACGTTCCTTTTTTTTTAAAGCTGTTTTTTTATCAAAGTGAATTTAGCATAAGATCTAATGATTTGTTTGTAAAAATTATGTAAAATTCAGTAGATGATCGTTTTCTGTATAATTTTTATAAATTTTATGTTCATTAGTCTTAAAATAGACGCAAAATATAAGTTGTACCTTAATTTTTGAGTTTAAGAACTTTTACGGTAAGTAATTTATTAATCACTGGAAACTTTGCTCTTGAGTTTCTGATAAATAATTATTAAAAATATAAAATAACTTGTGCAACACATGATTAATTTATGATTAACAGCATAATTTATTTTGTTATATTTTAATCTTCACCTATGTGGACAAAATTTCTTTTAAAAATTTGACCGTTTGGAATAATGTGCTCAATATTATCTTCTCGATAGTTTCATTAAGATACACTGCAAACAGTTCCAATAAAAGACAATTTTGGATATGTCTCTGGTTTATGAATATTTTGTTATTGGTTTTGTAATCGGAACATGTCATTGTCTTGAACAGAATATGACGGCGAAACTGGTTTCATTTGAACTGGATTAATATTTAAAGTGCACGCTCTTTGTAACAGGCCTTGTAATTGTGAATCACAATGGGATGATGAAATCGCCATCTGAAGATGACAAATGAATCTGGCAGAATTAAAGATAATAGATATTTGAAATGCGGATGAAATATATTGAAAGAGGAGAAAAGAGAAATTTCTATTCACGCGCGTTTTGAAATATATATCCTATTTAAGGGTGATTGTCTGAATTTCTCTTTAGAGTGGGATGTAGTGAAAGAGAAAAGTAATGAGGAACAATAATTTTATGTTCATTCGGTGGCATCAATAAAATGAGAGAGATGATGATAATCTATAAAAACCATCCTATCGTATGTGTGCGCCAAACACCCCAATTTTGAAGGCCTAAATTTTGAATTGGGTACTTTTTATTTTGCGAAAAGTTACCGTTTAGGTGAATTTTTTCTTTCAGGTTTTTAAATTTTCTTCTGTCAAGTAGTGTATTTGTTGGAATTCGCGAAATTAATATCAAAGAGATATAATTTTCAAACTTATATTTTAAAACTTATAATTTACCATCAATAAAAAAAATCGATATTTTTGATATAATATGTAACATAGCGTGACACAATGCTGTCAATAAAATACCAACGGACTCTATTGTATTTCGTATAAAAACTGAACCGGATAACTTAAAAAAAATATATGAACAAATGAAGCTGTATATGTGCTTATTTGTTATTTAGCTTTTGTTGTAAAGATTCCCTCCCCTTCCCATGACCACGAAATCTGAATTGCTGCGTGACTTGGGCCAAGGCCATTAGTATAGCTTTTAACAGTATGCGTGTTGGGAGTGGTACTGGATTTATGGTTTAATGGTACGTTGGTTATGATGTTGTTTAATGTCTTTGCTCTCTAGGGTTCCATTTTTGGGAAGTATCTGTTGATTTTTCTTTTTAGTTTCATGGAACGCTTGCCCTACCACTTTCAATCTGAATCCTTTGTGAAGCGAATCCTCATTTGCTTCTAGTATTACTTTTTATGATATTCCCAACAAAAGTAAAGATTACTTTGTTTAATTTTTTCTTCTACTGTGTTCGGATTTTATATGTATCCGTATTTTAATGAATTCTTAGTTTTTTCCCCTTCATTTTTTCCCCCCCCCCATCGCATTTTATTTTGAAAAAATGACATTTTGTATTTACATTTGGACCATGTTTGATTATATTTCTACTCAAACATAGTACAAGTCTGCTAATTACATTGCAAACCAATTTTACATACATATCAATGCTAAAGGATAAGTTAAAAACATGTTATTGCTCCCCCCCCCCCTAAAATAATTTTATATGCAGATTAATTCTATAAGATTTGTGTGTACCTCCTTCTTCCCTCTTGACAACGGTAGCCGAATGATCAAGTTCGCGAATACGAAGTCAGCATTGTTTAAGTCAAGTCGTGGGTCCGAGTCTTGGTGCCACTGAAGACATACTGTGTAGACTGACGTAATGTACAACCCCGTATCGGTGGGCGGGGCAGGATTCGAAGCCTGACTAACGCAAAGTACGGCTTGAGTCCCAAAACCTGACTTTGCAGGGAGACCCTAATATTCTCAGAAACGCCACTGCATGTAGACGGATGACGCATGTCAAATACACTCATGTCCATAAATTAAGGATAATGAAGTTCAGGCAAAGAAAGAGACAGAAGCAAAACAAATTTGACTTATTTGTAAAGTCTATTTATTAAACAAAAGGTAAAGAGCAAAAAAGATGCTATATGTTTGACATAATTAATAAAAATTGTGATTTTTACTCCCTAGAGCAAATTTCAAAAAAGAACCTATTTACAAAAAACAGTATAACATGGTTAGTATGATGGTTAATACGGAGTATGTCTCCCGGAGGATGCAATACAGGCCTTACAAAGCCTACGCATGCTGAGTATCAAATTATCAATCTGATCTTGGGGAATGTTACACCACTCATCAAGCAATGCCCTCCGAAGTTCCGGTAGACAGGTGGGAGGGGGTTGACGGGCTGCAATTCGTCGGCCAAGCATATCCCACACATGCTCTATTGGATTCAAGTCCGGTGAGTATGCTGGCCAATCCATACGGGTGATATCCTCCGATTGAAGGCATTCGTCTACAATGTTTGCACGGTGAGGACGGGCGTTGTCATCCATAAACAGAAATTCAGCACCCATGGCGTCCCGAAACAAACGTACATGTTGTTCCAGAATGACATCCCGATAGATGTGGCATGTCATCGTTACACTCTGAACATGCAGGTCAGTTCTGGAACCAAGAATAATTCCTCCCCAAACGAGCCATCCTGCACCACCGTAACGGTGACTTTCAGTGGTGTTCTCTTGGTGGTAACGGGTAACGGGTACCTGGCGCTCTCCATATGAAAGTCCGGCGAGAATCAGATTGCAAACTAAACCTGGACTCGTCGGAAAACATCACACAAGACCACTGTTGCGGTGTCCACAATGCATGCTCTCTACCCCAGGTTAATCGCAGGCGACAATGAGTTGCGGTAAGGGAACACATCTGACAGGCCTACGAGCATATAGACCAATGTGCCATGCGTCTGTACACGGTCTGCCTTGAAACTGTCGTACAGGTAGCTGACGAGATAGGTCTGCTGCTGTGCTCCGTCTGTTTCTTTTGGCAGTAACTGCAAAATACCGGTCCTCATTCGGCGTTGTAACTCAGGGCGACCTGTGCTGTAACATCTACTCACATTACCATAATCTTGGAATCGTTGCCAAAGCCTGGAGATGACACTCTGGGCTATTCCAAGTTTCTCGGATACTTCCAGCTGGGTACGTCCACATTCTAGTCCGGTAATTCTACCTCGTAAAAAATCATCCAAATGCTTCCTTTATGCAATAACTATGCGGCTATTGCACTGAAAGGCTTTTAAAGCGCTTGTGAAAATTTTTACTTCTTTGCCACCATTCCTTATATACCCCTCCCTCTCTTACACTCTCGTCATTGTGACGTACTATCCGCGCCATCTGGTGGTTTCCTGCAATTTGCATATTCTTCTTCAAGATGTATGTGATAATTCTACAGGTGAAATTTTTATTTTAGAGTTCAATTTCTGTGCGATTCTGAATTATCCTTGATTAATGGACATGAGTGCATGTTGTGATGCTCTAAATTCCTCATGTGGAAATTTAGAGTGGGATGCCAACTCGAATGTTATTATCGTTACTTGGTCGTGAAAGCCTTTGCCAACGACTCTTTTACTGCTTAAAAATGTGATAATAATAAATCAATACTCCTTTCATGAATTATTAAATATAAATCACGAGAAGGAGAGTGCCTTGTTTATTTATTCTTATCCTTCTGCGAGTAAAAAAACTGGACCCCTTCCCACTCCGAAATAATTATGCATAGGCCTCTGGCGTGTGTTATATGTATATTACTCAAGAAGTAAATTCCTTTAAAATAATCTTGATTCTATAAAAAGTGATAATAATTGTTTATCACTTCCAAAATTAGACTATGGAAAGTTTGAAAATTGAGAGGGTGATAAAAATTAGATTTGTAAAAATCAAACAATTTTGCTTTCAAATGTGTTTAAGTTCCAGCAAAATATTCTTCCATATATGAAATCTTCAAAGTTGTAAAACTTTTGAGAACACTGTTTTGAAACTTTATTCCCGCCTATTACCATTCATTAAAAGTATGCATAAATCTTAAATAAGTTTTTTATAATTGACAACGGAGAAGTTTAGACAACGGAGAAATTTGTAGAAGTTGACTAGGTGGTCATCTGCTAATTGTATAGTTCCTGTAGCAGCAATTTCAACCTATGGGTCCTTGTTTCATAAAATTGCAATTTCATGAAATTTTTCAAAGCCTTAGTGATTGGATCGAGAGATTGGAGTTCGAGCCTGGTACCGCTGGAGATCCGCCGTGCAGAGGGGGCCGATGCACGTTAAATATGTCGAGGCTCAAATGTCCTCCTATTGGTGTGGTGTGGAAGTTAGGAGAGGAGGAGTCAGCTCAGGGGTCTTCTTCATCACAAGAAGACACCTAATGGTGCTTTATGGTGCGACGTTAATATAACTTTCTCACTCGTCCACTGTAATTCTAATTACAAATTGACTTTCAATATGTGCTAAGTAAAGGGTCAGATTCTACTTCCAAAATAATGGCGATTGCTTGAACGCCACTGTGGCAAGTATTGAAGATTCAGAGTTGATATATTTGTTGCGTATGTTCACTCTTCATCAAAATTTGTGCTTTTTGTAGCCTCTAATAAAAAGCGGAATGATAGATGAAATAAAAGCTTGAGGCACACAAAATTAAATTCAGGATTACCAGTATCGCGTGTTTGCTGCATCTAGATTAAAATGCAATGTTAAAATAAAAATTTCTTAAAATGAAAGATTTATTTAAACATTTGCCGTCTATAAGCCTAAATCTAATTGAAAAGTAAAAGTCAAAAGGTTAGAATAGTCGAAAGATTAGAATAACATTAAAATAATAATAATAATTGGCAGTTATAGAGACTGCCGATAGAAGTGAAAACTTAGAACTTTTAGTATTAAAATTTGAAATTTCATAATGTTTGAATAAAAATTATCAACATCAATCTAGTTTTCAAATCTATTGACACTCCGAGCAGCAACCAAATGCATGTTTATATGGTTTTTTATTATTCAAATATATTACGGGGGGGGGGGCTGTACAAGATCATGACAAAATATAAATATAATTCAATTGAAATAACAATTAATATACAATCATATTATTTATGGATAGTATTTGTATTTACTTAAATTTCAATGTACTTGATTTTTAACATATTTTAAGTGTTTGCATCATTGTCATCATTAATTTCAACAATACGTAGACTTTTTGTACTTTCAATTATTTCATTTTGTTCTAAAATAGATACAATAGGCTTATGGTAACTAAAGTAAGAAAGGAAAATGTTTGATTAAGTATCGCTTTAAAACCGCATCGATTGTCGTTTTATATTTTGTAATTCTGAGTTTTCGATCATTGGACATATTTAAATTAAGTGTTTCATTTAGAAATTCAATTAGTGGCAGATTTTTATCATCTGCAAAGTTAATATTGAAGTCTCCACTTTAAATCATCGGTACATTATCATATTTTCCACCAAATCTTTTTGCGGTATTTCAGAACCTTCTTTTGAAAAATCATCAAATTTTCGAATAAAAATTGTTGTATCTGTCTCATAGATTTTCCAGGCGAAATATAAACGACAACCATTAAAATGTATTGCCCATTCTCGGAATCGCAACGAGCAATGCACTGTATATACACATTGAACTTTTCACTAAATCCATCCAATTTCACTTATAAGACATACACAGCACTATATGCCAGCCGTTTTGCTACAGATATACTGCTATAAGCATGTCGGTGACGCGAACGCACGAGATTTCACCCATCCAAAAAGTGTCTTAAGGCGAACAGAACACTGCGCGTGCGCCAGTCAGAGCATGTCGGTGACGCGAACCCATAAGATTTTCCCCTACCAAAAAGGGGAGTGGATCGAGACAGCGCTTTTCACCCTGAAATTTTTTTGAATACAATGCTAGCGCCATCTGTTATATAATATGGAAACTAATATAATTGAATATTCCTATTCTATTTTTGTATTACTGTATTAGACGAATGATTTTTGCTGAATTTCTTATCGCATTTTATTTACATTTTGGATAATTTTTACTTTTGATTTCTTGTTATTTTTTGCTTAATTTTATTATTTTTTTTTTAATGTTTTATTATCTTTCTTGTTATACCTAATGAAAAGTGTTGCAATATCTATTTTTATAGACAAGCAAGACAAATGTTTTGATATAATTTTATTTTTTTTCAATTACATGAAAAACTAGTTTTCAATTATTTTTGAAAATGTTACTTTTAGTTTTTTAAAATGTTAATTTCTTAAAAATTTTTAGTCTCTTAAAGTTATTTATGTTTCTTAGATTATTGCAAAGGAAAGTTAGTATGGATTTAAAAATCTATTCCCTTATTGATTTTTAATAATTTTTCTAAAAAAATCTGATTTTTTTTTTTTTTTTTTTTTTTTTTTTTGAGATTTCAGCCTTAAATCTATACTTAATTTTATAGAACATACGTTTGGGAGTTTATACAAAAATTTTCACTACTCTGCGAAGAGAAAAAAAGTCTTAGGGATTAGAACTTTTATACCTTAAAAACTGAAATTCTGAGAAAAATGCATTTAAAATTTGTGAAGGTATATAAAACAAAAACTTCAATGCCCGTAATTTTTTAATGTTATTTTCCAATGTATGTTCTACATTAAAACACTATTTTAATTTTACATGACTGAAAATAATTTTTTCAATTCGACATAAAATTTTGCAAAATATTGATAGCATTTGTTACCACAAGATTACTCAGCTTATCATTTAATTATTGGCATAAATATGCAATTAAAATATGATATCCGGGTAATTATATTTGATTTCAATATATTGTAATGTGTGTGTTGAAAAAAAAGCTCTAATGTTGTATTAATATAATATTAATACATGTACATTATACTATATTGAGAAAATTATTCTTAAAAGGTACTTTTAAAAAAAGCTACTTGAAAAGTTGACATATTACTTAATTCTTTCGAAAAAAGAATAGAATTTAAATCTACTTGAATTAATTTACATGTTATATAAAAATTTAGGTTATTTTTCTAATACTTTATGCTTAAATTTTTTTAACGCAAAGCAAAAGTGTAGATATTTCAATGAAAGTTACAAAATCCAATATATTTGGCTTTTTCAGTCATATTTATTTTTTTACTATAAATTATTAAAAATTTAGGTTATTTTTCTAATATTTTATGCTTAAATGTTTTTCACGCAAAGCAAAAGTATAGATATTTTAATGAAATTACAAAATCCAATATATTTGGCTTTTTCAGTCATATTTATTTTTTTACTATAAATTATTAAAAATTTAGGTTATTTTTCTAATATTTTATGCATAAATGTTTTTCACGCAAAGCAAAAGTGTAGATATTTCAATGAAAGTTACAAAATCCAATATATTTGGCTTTTTCAGTCATATTTATTTTTTGTACAATAAATTATTTTTCATTTTCTAAATTAATTGCAGATTAAAATGAGGTTTGGAAGATAATCATGAGATATATTCACAAAAATAAATAATATTTAGGACAACAGAGGGCGCTAGCATTGTATTCAAAAAAAATTTCACGTTGCAAAAGCGCTGTCTCGATCCACTCCTCCAAAAAGTGCCCAACGCCGCTAAAGAAGTTTTCACTTCAAAAATATACCAAAATGTTTTAATACGTGCAAAATTAATTACAAAATGTTTAGAAATAACTTATAGGAATAAAAAAATTTAAACTGATATACCTTTGGAAATAATCTTAAGTTCGCGCATATTCACTTTTTAATACAGTGATTGAAGATTCCTTGAGAAGTTCTGTTAACCAATTTTCAACAGTTTGTAGTCATCTTTCTCAGTTATAGTAATGAATTTGAAAATCATTTAGCTTTGTTTATTGTATGTTTTAAATTCATGTATTTGATAATCACAGCGAGTATTTTGAACTAAGTTTAAATGTCTCCAGTGAATATCTTTTGGACTTCGCCTCTCACGCGAAAATTATCGGATGAGTATATTTATGATATAAAGATATAGAGGAATAACTCACAGATTTTAAGATACCCTTAATTGGTTCTAAGAAGGTTGAACATTATATAAACAATTCCTTCCCCCCTTCTACTGTAAATGGAGAAAGCTATTTGTTATTCTCTCTTCCCCCAACCAAGGTAAAAGAAAGAAACTGTGCGATAAAGGTTTTTCGAACTTTTTTTAGGATGCATATCTGCTGAGATTATTTTTGAAATGTATCGTTCTAGGAATACGAATTTTGTCGATAACTGCCCACACAATATGGTCAGACGCTGTTTGGTAAAACGGATACGTTAGTAGTTTAAAAAAACATTTTCTACAAAAGAAAATCATAAAATATTATGTTTACTTAAAAGTTCTATCTGTTTTCGAATCAAACTGTTTTTTTTCCCCTACAGATTTATTAATATATATTAGAAGTATAGTTTCCGTATGACAATTCGGAAGATAGGTAGATTCCATTTCTCTGGAGAAGCAAAAAATTTGGGAACTATTTTTGGTTGACAGCTACTTGTTTTAGAATTTTTCCCCTTCAAAAAATTTTTTAAGGAGAGAAACTTAGTAAGTGCTAAGTCTGGAGAGTATGACGGACGTGGGATTGTACTTATCTCTGAGTTTCTGATGGTGTGGCGCAGTATAATTTTGTTTATTTTGTCAATGTGCTGGTCTCTTTCTTTTTTCCTTGAACGCTACATTAAAACCATCCATCAGTCGACAATAAATAGCCTAATTGAGCTTTCATCATTTCGCTTTATGAGAAAAACAAAATATAAATTCATAAAATAATAGGCCTTCCAGGGTGATTTTAAATAGCATATAACGTATGAAAAGATCACATCCGCTCCGAATCCATGTCTTATGCTGTGGAAATTTGCTTAATAAATAAATGTGATGAATACAGAAGAAATTCCCCCCCCCCTAACTTCTCATCTTCATTATCATAAGATGTATATTTTCAAGATTTAAAAAGCGGAAAGGTTCATTATTTTCTAGATTGTTATTAAAAAATAACGATATTGAAAGAAAGTAAAGTGGTGTAAAATTATGGATAATTTTACAGATGCAATTGTAAATTTATTTTCCAATTATGGGAAGAAAGAAGTGTTTATCTACTATATGGAGCGGGGAACTATTTTAAACTTGTACAAGTTTCGGACCTTCAACTTATCTGGTTGTAGGGCGAAACGATATCGCTCAACTAATGAAAATTGTATTTAACTAATTTATTTGGATCCCTTTCTATTGTGACATTATTAGGCTGAACAAATAATTTTTTATCTCTTCCGTGTTTTTTTTGAAAGCGAAAATTTCGATTCATATCGCCGTCAAATTATTTTTTAAAGCTCTTTATTTCATACGTTATCTCCGTAAATAAAATTATCTGATCCGATTATTCACACTCGTCAATTAGGTATCCATCCTTGAAGCTTGCGACCTTGAGTATTGATATACCTTGCCCCATGTAAAAAAGTTGTCATTGTCCACAGCGTAACTAAAAAGAGAATTAAAAGTAATTTTTAGCTAAAAATAACGGAATGTCAATTGAAAAATATTTTGTCATTAGATTTTGTGGAAATCCATTACATTTTGAAATTTCTGTACACATTCAAATTACAAAAAATGAACTCCTTCCTTTTGAAATCACATAACAGTAGAACGTCGTTTATCCGAATCAATTGGGATCGGATACCGTTCGGATACGCGATTGTTCGGATAACCGAATTCCGAATGCGATCCATGCATTGAAATATTGAATCCAATATTGAAAATCATCACATGCGGGAAACGTGCTTGAAGAGAAAGCAAAATAGGTGCAAAATGTCGCAATTTACCTTTATTGTGGAAAATAATCTCTTATTTTTTGCCGTACCATTGTGCACCTTCGTTTTTTCAATGCAAGGTCTCTGATTCTCTTCAGCAGAAGTAGTCGAGTCGAACAGCACTCTGATTGTTGTTCGTACCACTCCATAGCTGTCTCGAACGCAGAAATCGCGTCAGCATTTGCTACTTTCGTGGTTGTTGTCCTCGTCTTCATCCGTTTCATCGTCGACAGGATCGGATTCTTCTCGCTCGGAAGTCACAATCTCGACATCATTTAGCATTTGAAATCCACAGTCTTCTGCATCGCATGCCATCCAGGTTTCTACATAAACAAAACCCAACAAAAGATCACGTATACACCACCTCACTTGGAAACAAACCGACCTAATATTCCGCGCAGATGTTTACCAAATCACACAGCTGAAATTTCCCAAATATCCCTCACTTTGGGTTTTCTCGTCGCTTTTGGCCTCACAGAAAATAAAAGTTGAGCACTGTTCAAAAACGGATCCGGACTTTGGTTCGGATATTTGACGCTCCGGATAATATACGTTCGGATAAACGACGTTCTACTGTACTTGGAAATGTCATCCCTAACGTAATATTAGATTTCTGCAATATTTTAAGTGCCGCGGTAACCAAGTGTTCATAGTTTCGCTCTTGCGGCCGCCATTGTTACGAGTCGTGGATTCAAGTCCATGTGCCACTGAAGACCCGTTCTATTAAGGGTGTGATGTGGCCGCTGATGGACGAAAAAAGTTCTCGAGTTGACATGGTGTATAAATTTAAAGAGTGGGGCGCCACAACTGTGGTACCGTCCTCTTCACTGAACTGTGATTCAACATGACAAGGTCCGTAGCCATTAACCCTTGTGTTGTTTCGAAGTGTGATGTTGATAAACTATCAATCGAAGTATTTAAATGCTCTGTTTCGTGATAAAAAATTTTGTTTAGTGGAGCATTTTGCCCTTATTTATATTTAACCTTTTAAATCCAAGAAATGTAAACTTGTACACATTTTTTTCCGTACCCCAACCAGGCTGTGTTATCCCAGTAGTCATGTCGGAAACTCGTGACCTGCGTTGTCGAGTCTCAGGTTCGAGTCTTGATGGCGTGAAGGGGAAGGTAGGAAAGGGAGTGGGTTCCGGCTCTAGTGTAGTCTTCATTGTTTGACCGAGACCCAAAATTACGAGGTCCGTCGCCGATACTCGCGTTGCTTTTGAGTTCGTTAATAAACACGCACTCTGAACCATACTTAGTTTGCTGCATCGCCCATAGTTTGATGAATAGTGATTGATTACAGGAATTCTGTCATTTCAAAATAAGAAAACTGTCACGTATTGAACTTAAATATAAACTGTACAATGAAAGAGAAAGGGAGAGATTTCAAAGTCAGAAAATAGAATTGACTGTGTATGTGTGACTTCATTACCGAATTAGGAATGCAGTGTTCTTTGCGTTATACTGACTTCTTTATTTCTTTTTAGACTCGTTTTTCTTTTTAAAAGTTCAGTGCGAATATCTAATGGACATGCGAGTAATATTGCTCATTTTTCTGTCTTGTTTATGAATACAAATAAAAAAAATGTGTGCTCCTTTTTTAAAAAAAGTTATAAATCAAGTTATGTTACTTTCCTGAAATCATTCGCGATGATTAAGTGCTAAGTAAAAACGTCCTTTTCTACTTGGAAGGGAAATTAAAAAAGAGTTGTAAATGGCGAGTAGTTTCGAATACTGTTATTTTTTCTTTCTGGGTTTAATCATTGTTTAGTGATCCATTTGACGTCTTTCGGAATATATAACACGTTTTTTTAGTTTAAATTATTGTTCTGACGATCAGAAAAAGAACTGATACGTTCGGGGAGACTTCGAATTTCAGACTCGTGTCTGAATTGTAATTGGACAAAAGGTATTTTTTTTATGCGGCAAGCTTTGCCTGGGCATTAAACTGTTAAGTTCCTTGAAATGTTTCTTCACTGATGCGTATTGCATTTTCCCATGTGAACGTTACGAAAGGAAATGGGTAGGGGGAAAGGAATGCTTTTAAATGAATCATTTTGTATTATTTGGAAAATTATTTCATTAATTATTTTTTTAGCTGGTTTTGCTAGCCAGTTTCTCCTTCTTTATTAGAAAAATCATTTTCAAGGAGAATCAAATATTTTGGAAGCAAATGCTATATCGCACCAGAAACTAGTCCCCCCCCCCCACTTGTCTTTATGACTCATCAAAGAAGTCTTGCCTGGTCGTTTCTTTGAGGACTCCGTGTTTGGTGAATGCACCATATAAAAATTTTCATACCTGAAGTTATTGTGGATATCCTAATAAAATAGAAGATTTTTACCCCTCCCTTATTGTGACGAAAAAATTTAAAATTATTTCATTGATGTTATATATATAAAAGAATGAAGGAGAATTTTCCTTCTTCATCTTCCGTTTTGTTTTTCTCTATAGATAAAAAAAAGTTTTTCGTGATGCTGCAATAAATTTATTTATACATAACCACAGTTTTAAAAAATATACCTTTATGTATGATGATGAGGCTTTGCATGGGCGTGCAAAAATAGTTAAACCTGACGTTGTATTGCAAATTTTACAGCCAATTATGAGTACAAATCCATATGCAGAAAATACATAACTTTGTTTGAAATTCAAAACAAAAACTAAAATCAAGAGTGTAGTCTGTTTTTATACAAGCCCTAAAGATTATCCTAGAGTTTATAATAAACCGTATTGTAATGAATGAGTTGCTATCATTTCGATGATAGACAGGAAACTTAATGTTAAAGAGTTAATCCGAAGAGAGAGTGAACACGGCTCTCAATTTGTACATTTTTTAACTCTCCTCATGCAGATCCGTTGTTGAGTTATCTCTCTGTATGTAAAATCCGCCCCCCCCCCCCCGCGTAATGCTGTAATAAGGCTAGAAATTATTTTTTTTCTCCTGCCGACAATATATTTAAAAAAATTAGAACATTATAGTACATATAACAGTTTCACAATTTGAGCAATGAATATAAACAGTTGTATAATTATTAAAAGGGAGGTTGGTCTGGCGGACAGGGGGTACCCCCCCCCCAAGTATTAAATGAATTTAATTCTTGTTTGGGAAAAAAAGTGGTCTGTATTAATTTTATAATTTCTTTGTAGTCTTCATGTATGTATGTATGTGGATTCTTGTTAATCTCGTTTGCTCTTATGTAAATAAGAATTCTATTGAGGGTATAAAAAAATTTCGAGGAAATAATCGATTTTTATTTTCAATTTTGAAAAGGAGAAAAGAAATGTAAAAAAATATCTGGTTTTTGCAAACGCATTGGTCAACATATCTCTGAAATTTTTGTGGTTATTTCTCTCAATCGTCTAGTTATATCACTGAGGAAGTTTTACTCTAAAGTGTGCAATTGACCCTTGAGCAATGTTCCTTTCTGTTGTTTTTGAGCTGCTTCCTCTCTTTCACGTCTGGACGCCTGCAATAGAATTTTGGCGTCGCGTGTGACAAAAGTGGATAATCATGTTTGAACCTTTTATTTCTTTGACCTTTAATTTGCTGGAATGAGTCATTTTTGGAAACATTTCTTTACCCATTCCCATCTTGTTTTTTCTACGTACTCTAATGATATTCTTTTTAGGGCGGTGACAGATAACCTGAGTAAGGTGATTGTTTGGCCTTCGCGAAACTCGACTTTCAGAGTATTTTGAATTTATTTTCTTTTTCGTCTTGTTTACGTCTATTGTCTTTCATGATAATTTGTGTGTGTGTGAATTACTTTGAGTCATATATTTCTAAAATATATCGCGTGTTTTTATACTAACTGGTTTGTTCTTGAAATCCATGTTATGTTTATATCAACGTTAATGAATAGTTGTGAATAATAAATTTTTAAAAATAAGACACGTATTTTATATTAATAGTGGAGATTGTCTTTGTTTTTAAAATGTCTTGAAACTAAAATATTTCAGCTTAAAACTATGAAGTAGTTTATCGAGATTATTTATTAACAAATGACTTAGGCTGCCAAGAAAAACGCCCCGCAAAACCTACATATTTCAGCATTGTGTGATATATTTTGTATGTGTAGTTTTTAAAAAGAGCAAATTTGTGAGATTCTTGTTCTCTTATTCTTCAAAAAAATTTATAGTGGTATTCGTGCCAGTTGAAATGCTCACTACTTTAAAATCTTCATTAAGTGCACAGTTAAACTCGAATTGTGGATGTATTTAACATATAATTACTTTTTTGCAAATTTTATTAAAAGGGTCATCGCGTGTATACATAGCATATTCAACACTTTTAACTCATGCCAGGTTTTATGGACGTCCCACCCTGTTTTTTTTTCATTCGAAAACTGAATCCTATTGCTATTTTCAGTTTATCTCGGAGTTAATAATTTAATACAGTATGTAAAATTCCCTTTTGTAACAGGGGAAATGTTTGCATTTTTTTTTCTTTCTGTATTTGAAGCGTGTGCATACCTAATTTTAGTATAAACCACTTGGGATTTTATTTCATTTTCATTGATAAAGCTTTTCTAGATTTCTATTAAACTACATATATTCATATTTTTAAGAACTTTCATGGAAGTACCAATGTGGGAAAATAAATTGCATTCATATTAAAAAATTTTTGTTTTTGTTTTACATGCCAGAATTTTACTCTTTTCACCATGTTAAATTAACTCGCTTTCTTGTCTGTCCGGGTGGAATTTTGTAATTGATTTTGAGCTAACTTCCTGATGAGCTAGAGACTTGAAATTTGGACCATAGGTTAGAAGTGGATGACAATACATGAAATTAATTCTCCCTGACAAATACTGAACTGATATCTACGGAAAAATCCTTCCCAAAGCAGCTAGAACCGGTTCAAAGAACTTTCGAGGGCCGTATTTTTTCTTTAACGATCAAATAATCGTTATTCTATAGAATACCTAGTTAAATCGTAGAATTCAATAATTTTATATACTTTGACTTGTCCAGTTATTTCATGAAATACCTAGTCATTCTATGAAATAATGGATTTCACACTTTAACGGTGACATATATATATTCTCAATTTCTTTAACTCACAAATATTTTGTGTTTTCTTTTATTTTACTATACATTTATATTAATTTTTTGAAGTTTTTGCATTGTCTCAAAAGTGCTGTAGTGATTTTCACGATTAGTATGATAAATTATTCTAAAAGTTTTTTTTATTTAAAAATTTAATCGTTTTATTTATTAACTTTGTGTTTCAAATACTCTGAACCTAAAGTCGAGATGAAAATTAATACAAATTTCATATCAACATGTAATTCTGCTAGTTAAAATAATCGAAAAATGTGAATTGTACAGTGTTAACAGGAAATGAATTAGAATCAAGTCATTGATTAACTCTAGGTAATTTTTCTTAACATTTTTCTCCTTAAACCTCCCATCCCCCCATGAATCGGACTTCTCATTTTGAAAACTTGGAAAGTAAATTATGAAACTATTTTTAAATTCTAATAAGCATTTTTTTATGATGTATGCTATATTAACAGCTGCTTTAGAAAATATTTCAATGAAATTTCCCATTGTTATTTCTTGTCATTGTATTTAGCTTCTAAATTCGTAGCTTGAATATGAAGTATTATTTTTTTATCTATCAGTACAATTCTGAAACATAAGCTCTCAGTGAAATCTTAATGTAATACAATTTATGCATGTCCTGACCCAAAATATTAGGATACAACTAATTTCTTGTGTTTAATTAGAAAATAATAATTAAAAAGAAACGTAAAAATCTTATGAAATTAAAAGAATTTTACTTTAAAAATTTAATTTAACATAATTTTAACATCAATCATGATTTATATATATAAAAAAATTAAACACTTTGTGATAAATAAATCACAAGATTTATTTATCAAATAAGATTTTTGCAATAAATTAAATAGATTTTAATTATGATTGTTCTTCCTCTACTTATAATGCTATCATGGCATTGACTTTCAATGATGTCAGAAACCTTTTCGAATGCTGCATAAGAAAGCAAAGTCAATTTATGAAGCAACTCATGTTAAAACACATATAACAAGCTTGAAGGAGGACTTAAAGCAGCCATTTGTCTTTTGAAATGTGTCAAAGATACTCTTAACAATTTAAGGCCCAGAAATCAAGCTGGTTAATCCATTTGCTCCAAATATTGATCCTCAAAATATTCATCAACAAGCTTAATTTGATATGATCAGGTATTATCACCCATCAAGATAAATTCATTACCGTAGCCACCAGCCAGTTTATGATTTGACATATGGAGCAAAAGGGCATTTATTTCCTTCCAATATTTCACAGAAATTCATGTAAGCTCCAAAGTTCTTCCCTAGAGTACAAGCAGGTCAATTTTACTGGTCAAATTCCTGACCAAACTTTAATTTTGATTGTGTTTGGGAGTGACTATGCATTTAATATTTGCCACATGGAATATTGTTATTACACGTTTGTACTGCTGTATTTGTATGAATTTTGAATTTGTCGTGGACTTTATATGTGTTTCCTGTTAAATCTGTCATATTTGCTAGTGTTGCTCTTTTTTACTTAGTAATTTACTTTTGTGATAATTTCATATATGTATAATATGTATCCATTCTTTTTCCAAATTATTTTACAACATATATGTTTCTCTTTTTTAGGATTTCCTCACTCTTATCCATCCACAAGTAATCTCTTAAATATACAAGAATTTGATGGTAGCTATCTTGACAATACTGACCTCTCAAAGACTTCCTATCATGTGTACAAAAGATCTGTAAATGCTCCATTCATCAAAAAAGCACCCCCATCTTCATTAAAGAAAGTTAAGGTGAAAAACTTAGAGTCTTCTAGTTCTGAACAACCGAAAGCATTTGCATCAGATCTGAAATCTGAGGAAGATAACAATACATTGCCTTTAAATACAACAGAACTTGAAGCATCTACAGTTCAAACAAATATTTCATCTGAGAAGTATAATGTGTCAGTAACTAAACTGCCTGTTGAATTAACTAATATAACTACAACAACTGAAAGTACCACTCCATTCAGTAGTACTACAGTGTCTACTACGTCCATAAAAACAACTACCTTTTCTGATATTCTTCCAACTCGACCGGCTAACATCACTAATACAACCGTAAGTTTAGATTATTTTATTCATTCCTGATCTTCTGCTCATTTCATGTGTTTTTATAGCAGTATTTGGATGAAAATCGTAGATTTTGGTATGATCAAGATTTTTCCAAAATATTCTCTCTTTTTGATATATGTATTATTTGAAATGAGTTATTTTAACAACATTTTTAGGAAACTATATAAGTTCAATTACCGGCATTTTTAAGTTTAAATTCTTTTATTTAATATATAATTAAAAAAGAAAGCTGAATCTAATTTTAAAAGTGACATCCTCAAAATGCCAAATTGTTTTGTTTACATCCAAATCCAATCAGTAAATCAATTTATTAGGTAACTTAAATGTGTTAAATTAAAAACTCCACTTAAAAACTGGAAATAGTTACTTTATAGTTGTAATAGTTTTTAAAACTATAATAACTATAAAGCTTAACATACTTTATTAGTATGTTATGAAAGTTGGAAAAAAATTATCGAAGATATTTGTGTGATAATGAAAATTGGGATGTGCTAAAACACAAGGACATGAATATTTTTAAAAAGTTCACTACTAATTATATCGTAGTATAAATGTGATTTGAAGCCCTGTGGCTGAGTGGTAGCGTATCACGCTTCCACACCACAGGTCAGGGGCTCAAATCCTGGGCTGGGCAAGGTCAACTGAGCCTTTCATCGCTTTAGTGGGTCGATAAATGAATACCAAGCCTGCTTGGGAACTTAACATTGGAGGTTTCATGTTGGACCTATCACCTGACTGGAACAGCTCTGATCATGCACCTCATTGCCCAAGGTCACTAATGGGCACAGCAGGCCTTGGCCGTCATGAGCTGTTGGGCTACTGAGTTAAGTTATAAATGTGATTGTAATTTCAGTTAACTTAAAATATTTTTATTGGTAAATTTTTAATTTTTTTTTAAGAAAGAAAAAAATTAAACATTGTTTTTTTAACATTAATTTAAAGTACTATATGAAATAAAAAAAATTTAAAAATATAATGCATTATATTCACATATGAATAGTGTGAATAATTTTAATAGTAATAATTTTAGTGTTATATTGAATAATTGTATTGTTATTGGGAATACACAATTATATCACATTCTAAGATTCTAACATATCAGGAAGTAAGAAAAAATCAAGACACAAAATTTCCAATTTTGTAAACTTTGAAAAAGTTAAATGAAAATGTATAAAATTATTAAACCAGAGGGACAAAAAAGGGCTGAGTGTTGCTTTGTGTTAAATTATACAATTATTTGATTATGAAAAATAGAGATTTAGTGTTATGCAATGGAACCTGAGTGGTAGTAGTAGATTTAAAAAAGGAGGAATGTCCAGACCTCAAAATTAAAATTCTATTTTTTTTTCATAAGAGACTGAGAAGTTTATTATAATTTAGTTATCCTTTTATTTTTTCGAAGAACAGATGACTAAAATCAGGGAGATAAGTCTTTGATATACTGTACTTATACAATTGTTCAAATATTTTCTTTAGTATTTTTATTAATGTTTGTTTTTTCTATTTTCAACTAACTGAAAGTAGTCAAAACTTATTTCTGATTTAAACGTTAAGCCAAAAGGTTAGTTATAAAAATATCACATTAAAAATAGTTTTTAAAATTAGTTGTCTAACATGAAAATTGACTGTTTATTCAAAATTTTACTAGAAGTAGTTGTTGCATGTGTTGCTTTTGATTTTGAAACTTTAAATAAATGTATATTTTGACTAATTTATTGAAATTATACTCCATATAATATTTAAAAAATAAGACTAATAAGGGGGAAGGGAATTGGAAGCTACTCATGTATAGTTAAAATGTTTAGAAGTTGTAGTAAGTATATAATGTATTGTAAATATATAATGATGGGAAGAGCATACAAGTGTGATACATTCCAGAGTGAATGTCATAAAATACAATTGCAATTACAGTAAAAATATTTTTAATAAGATATCCAAATGGAAGGAAAATTAAAATGATAAAATTCATTTTTTATGATTTAATAATTAGTAATTTCAAGCATTAATCTCAATATAGCTTGAAATATCTATTTTAACTTTTTGATATTTTGCATGTTGGTAACTAAACATATATGTTTTAAATATTATTTTCACCTCTGCCTGAGTTTTGCTGTCATTGTTTCTGTGATGTTGAACTATAAAAATTAAAATCAGAGTTTCCTTTACTGATAATTCTTTTAAAATGGTTTTTCTTTGTATATTAATATTTTTGAGGCCTCATAATAAAAATGTAACATTCTTAGGGTTTTATACTTTCTTATTTAGCATGTCAATGGAAATTATTCTCTACTTATTGATTTTTCTGTGTTTGCCTTAGAATTCTTGTAATAACTTTTCAGTTATGTATTACTCTTAAAGCTGATTTATATTTCTTTGATAAATTTTGTTATTCTGTTAATTCTATCTTTTAATACATATGAAGATAAATAAGTGCATTGTACTTGAATTTAAAAAAAAATGTTTAACATGTTGCATTGTACCTCATGGTCTTTCATTAATCAAATAATATTTGTATTTTAATTTGAAATTTTTTCTGTAGGTTGATTATCATATTTATTACAACTCAACACTTGTATCAAACAATGTAAAAGCACTATCTTATTGGGTTGATTTTGATAAACTTCCTCAAGATAAAGTAGTTGTCCATCGCTTATTGTCAGACTCCCATCGAAAAGCAGCTGTAAGTTAGTTTAAAATATCTATTTTTTAACAACTTTATCAATAGTTTCAAAATACGAATTTTTTGTGGACGTTTACTATAAATGTGTTCTGTTATTTTTTTCAGACTGTTAGTTTATCGTTTGATTTTCCGTTTTATGGTCATCCATTGAGGAATATCACTATTGCAACAGGAGGTAATAATCATTTATCATGTTTAGTTACTAGCATTTTCTTCAAACGTATTTGTGAAGGTTATGTTTATTATTTTCTACGTCAAAGTCTATTCATCAATTTGCACTGTTGGTCAGGTTAATTGGATATATCCTAGTTTTAATAATATATTGTATTTTACTCGAATCTAAGCCAAACCCCAAATTCTGAACAAGTCTTTGTGGAAAATGAAAGATAGTGTAAAATAGTTTAGAACCTGTAATTGCTCTAATTGCCCCATCCGACACATTTTTTTAAATTCGATTCCAAGCCGCAACTGATTTTTAGTAGCTTTAATGTTGGAATAAAAGTGTGGCTTAGATTCGAGCAAATACAGTAGTTGATAATTTGATTAAAGATAATGTATCAAAGTTTCATTGAAAAATGTTTTAATTCACCTGGGAATTTACATATAATTCACATTTGTAGGAGTTGGTTTATTTTTTGAAGTAAAGTACAATCTGTAGAAATGAATTATTATTGACATAAATGTAAAATAGCATGCTACGTTGTAGATTTAACTCAAGTAATCTGATTTTAAATTAAAACTTATGTCTAATTATGGATTTTGAGTTCTAATCCACTAAAGACCTTTTGCATAGAGAGGTAGATGTACATTTAAATGATGAACTCAGTGTAATCTTATTTGGTTTGGGGTGAAAGTTTAGAGGACAGATTGCTACCATGTAGGTGTCATCCTTGTCACATGAAGATAAATTAAAATTACAAAGTTTCTCATCTATAGACCTTGTGTTCCTCCAAATTGTGATGTTAATAAATAATCAACCTTGATCTTGATTATGCAGAGGAACACCCTGCAAAACCAACTAAAAATAATCGCCCTGGTTAATGAATTATAAATATTTTGATCTTTACTGGATAAAAGTAAAATAAAAATGAGACTTTTTATCAACATTGCATTCATACTGCTATATATATATAATATACTTTTTACTATTATACTTAGTAAATAACACTAGAATCTTCAGAAAGTCTATAGAACTGAGCAATTAAAAAAGTTCATTACTTAACAAATACTGTCTTCATGTTGAGAATTGGTAGTCATATATTGTTTAATGTACTAAACACAACAAAATTTTGCCTTTTAAGGGAGCACAGTATTATTAATTTGAGAAAAAAAAAATTGGCTTGATTTTTTCAGCTTAAATTGTTTTTATTATATTTTCTAATTATCTCATAAAATTTTAGAGTTAACTCCAGCATTTTTATAAATTTTATCCTCATTGATATTCACACCTCAATAGCAAATAAAAACTGTTTTCTGCTTTATTTAAAAAAAGTCACTTTTTCTTTTTTAAAAATGCTAAACATTTTTTCTATTGTACAAAATATTTTGATATTTTTCTGTTGCAAATAATATATGTAATGAAGTTAATATTTATCTCTGAATCAAAGAAATACTTTTAAAAAATAGTTGAATTTGGAATTCTTGCATTTTTTAAGGATGTTTTAATTCACATTCATAAAAAGATTTTTGTGAAATTCAATAATATCACAAAACCCATACCTATTTTTGCTCTAGATTCAATGCATTTGTGAATCAAATTTTGTTTGTAGTATCAGTTCTTGCAGGAAGAGTAGCATTTTAAAATCAGTTAATGAATCTTTAAATTTAATTTTTATTTAATTCCCTTTAAGTTTTGTAGTAGAATTAAAATTTTATTTGAAATATTTGTTGGGAAATAGAGCAATAATACTACAGTTTTGATTTTCAGTTTGAACTGTTACTACGTTTGCTCTTAATCTATGATTGTAAAAGTGATTAATTTCTTACAGGTTTTGTTTACATGGGAGATTATATGCACAGCTGGCTTGCAGCTACACAGTATATAGCACCTCTCATGGCAAATTTCGACACAAGTTTGAGCAGTGAATCAGTGGTACAGTTTTTTGATAATGGTTTGTATTTTTTGTAATAAATTACTATTTTTATTATAGTTGATTTGTCAGTTATGTTGTGTTAAATTGAATGTAACGTTTTTTCTTTTTTAGGGACTGCATTTGTGATTGAATGGCATAATGTAACTTTACAAGACGAGAAGAAAGGTTTGATACCTGTTTTCCTAATTTATTTATTTTTGATTTTTCTACAATACTTTCTGATAATTATATTTTAAACTGTTGTGTAACAAAATAGATTTAAATTTAGTTCAATTGAAGTGTCTATGTTTGATCTTTATTTTGAATTAACTATTATTGCATTATAACTTAGGTATATCTGTAATACAAATAATGTATATAATATTGAAATATATTACTTTTTAAATTATAGGTGGAAATTTCACATTTCAGACAACTTTATTAAATAATGGAGACATAGTTTTTGTATATAAAGAGGTAGGTTAATTGTTTATTCTTTTATATTTAAAAAACACTATTTTGTTAAATTAAAATTTATTTTAATTTATCTTGAAATATTAATGTGTGTTTATTTGGTGATATTGGCATAGTTTAAGATTTTAATCTGTATTCAAATTTAACAAAGGTTTTTCCTCCAATTTTGAAAAAGTACCAAAAACGTTTTAAGTAATTTTATTATTAAAAAATGTTGGAAAATGAAATATTTACTTTTTAATATAAAAAAAAATTATGACATGTAATGTTTTCATCCAATTATTATGTTGCATAGTTCATCATCAAGTTTGTTACAGAAAATGTCAAAGTTGTTGCATTGTTGTTTTACTTAATATTTTAATACACATATAATCAGCATAAAAATAAATGCATATATTGTGCATACACTTAATTTTATGTAATTTTCTTTTTTAAAAAAAGGCACTTTTATGGTTTTCTTCAAAATTATGCAATTATTTAGGGGTTAAATTGTAATTAATATTTTAAATGTAATTTTAGATTCCATTATCTGTTACTGAAATTGGAGATGAAGCTCATCCAGTAAAGGTTGGATTGTCTGATGCGTACGTTATTGACAGAATGATATATTGTAAGCATTTAGAAAAAGCATTTTTATGCATTCATTAAAATTTTTTTATATATGTTTGATTTATATGATAAATATAATACATATGTATTAAAACATCTCATGATGAATGTTATAAATATTTTTCTTAATTGAATAGTATAAACATTCAGAGCATATACAAGGTATAATTTATTCAATTATTTTAATGTTAATAAGTTCAATTGGAATTTTATATATTGAACTGGGAGATTTTATTATACCTATCCAAATTTTAATTATTACATCCATATAAACAAATTTAAAAAAAAAATTTTACATGGTAATCTTTTAAACTCTTTAGCTTTAAATTAAAGTATATTTTACTGTCTTTTACGTATTCTCTGCCACAGTTTACTTTATCTATGAAGAAAATTCGTAATTACTCATTTGTAACCTGTTTTTGTTTAAGAACAATTATTTTTTTGGTATTCTGAACAGTAGAACAAATAAATATATTAAAATCTGATAATATTGAATAGCATAATTAAACATTTATCTACATTTTTTTTGTCTAAAATAGATTTCTACATTTGAAAAATACTTTCATTTTATATTTTGGAACTTAGGATATTCTTTTAATTAATATTATTTGATTAAAATTTTTCCTGAAAGAAGTGACTTTAAATGCATACCTTTTAGTTGCTTTTTTTGAAAATCTGTTAACTGATGCATTTTTAATTTTACAGTCATCAGAAGGAAAACAATCTATGAATATCATAGAATTGATATGAAAAGTGCTGATATTGGAAACAATACTGCTATATATTTTAATGCCTTAGAAAGTAAGATACTTTTGTTTCTTTTCTAATTTAAAATGACACCCTGGAAATCTTGGGCAGTAATCATTCTTTTATTTTTCTTGTTGTCTCCTCCTTTTAGCTTGTATGAGTTTCAGAGATTGTAAATCTTGCATGGAAGCTAATGTAAGTTCAAATGGCTGTGTGTGGTGTGAATCTGCTAAACGATGTTCAGATGGACTGGACCGATTGCGTCAGGACTGGTTGCAGTCAAAATGTGATGTTGAGGTTTGTTTTTGACTTTTATTTAGTATTTTTAGAATGAGATAAAAAAATGTTGTGTTCTTTCCATTTTATTTGATCAATTCCTTTATATGGATGCTTTTGTATTTTCAGAAACACTCTGTAAATTGTAGTCTGTTGCCTTCTCCAGATGATCCTTTTGTTCAACCACTCACAGGTATATAAATATTTTCCAAATATTGTTATTATTGTTTTTCTACTTTTCAAGCCTTAAATTACTATTGGATGCTCTATTAGAAATTCAGTTTTTAGCATCTTAGGCAAAAGAGTCTGTACTTTTATTTTTTTGTCTCTCCTCCCACAAAAATCATATAATTAATGAATGATTGGTAAAAAAAAATAAGCTTTTTTTCATGGTTTGTGAATTGAATTCATAAATAATAAATTTAAAGAAACATTTTACTGTTAAGAATATGCGACTATGGAGACTACATATACTATTTCGTAAGATGAAAATTTTTGCATTACCATTTGTTGTATAAAACTCCATATTTCCAAAGAAATCCATTAGGTTCTTTCTCCTCAGACTGTAAATTCTAGAGTGTGTACGATTAATTCTAATTAAAAAAACAATGTACCTGAGGAGAAATTTTCAGCAAAATATGCCTACTAAATAACAGAAAATCCACATGTTATCAAGAATGAAAGCTGTAGTATGTGCTTGCATAATTGACAAATTATTGCATGTTCTGAAAAATTAGCCAAAAGTGTACCAGTGTCACCTTAATATTGAACCAGAGATACTGATCATCAGAAAGTGCTAAAAACTATTTAGTATAAAAATAATTTCCATCTAAAGCTTTTTGTTAATTAAAAATCTTAAAGTTATTCAACAGCAGTTGTAAAATAAGCTTTCTTGTGTAATAGGTAAAAAAGTGTGAATTAACAAAATAAATTAATTTCCTAAATATAATCATCATATTTCTTTTGTTTTGTGAACTAATTTTGTTATATGCTGCTTTAAATTTTGAATGGTGAAACATAATACATTTTGCATATTTATTTGTATCAATAAGCTTCATTCAGGGATTAATGTCATGATGCCATGTGAATAAAAATAACTTATTGAATTTTGCAACCTACACTGGAAAAAAATTCACAGATGCACATACCAAAACAGTCAACTTCAACCCTTTTCAAGGTGTTAAGTATTCTGTGCCCTATAGAAATTGTAAAATGTTTTATATCTTCTAAGCTAATTGATTTTTAACCTAGTTTTGAAGAGTAGAAATGGCATATTTATTGCTGATGAAACTACTCAAATATAAATATATTTAAAAAAAATTTGTTTCCAGATTCCATATAAATTAGCTAACACATAGTTTAGTTGAAAGGAATTTTCCATTTTAAAATATGGATTGAATGTAGATAGTTGTATGTGATGCAATCTGAAATTATGCTGTGGCAAATAATCTCAGTAGATGTGCCTCTCACATAAATTTTTATTTCTGTGATAATTGATTGCTGATGTGCACAGCATTCTATCAGCAATTTTGTGACAAAAGCATCTTGACATATGTGGCTCATCTTTTCGGCAGAAATGGTTAAAAGTTGAAAGATGAAGCAGACTCATGAGAGGGCAATTTTTAAATATATAAGCAAATTTGTAACATTTCATAAAAATGTTGTTGCTTATTAGAACTGGAAAATTACATATACTTTACCTCTTATGAGTTCTGTATTAACTAAATGATTTTAACAATAAGTGTCATGTTATTTAGTTGAGTAGATTCATGATCTTAATAAATTAATTTTTTTCTTAAAAATTTGCTGATTTTATACTCTGAAAATTTACCTCGTATATGTTTCATCTAAAATTTCTTCATATACTGGCAAGTTAATACGTACCACACTATATTGGCAATCTGTTTTCAAAAAGCAAAATAGAAATAGAAATCAATGCAGCGTGTTATTTGCCTCGTGAATATAAAAACTATATAATGTTAGAATTTTCAAAATTTTGTCATGAAATATTAAATTTCTCCCTTAATCATTAAAGAAAGGTTTTAAATATTGTCTATAAAATTGTTGAAATCTAGATGATGTGGAGGAAATCTTTATATTTGTTGCATGGACATTTTCCTGAAATATTTTCTGTGTGAAATATTATTTTTAATTTATTTTGTGTATATCCTGTTTTATAACTAAGAATTAAATGATTTAACAATATCATTTTTATTTTCTATTGATTACTTTTGAATTTGTAACACATCAACATCTGAATGGTGCATGAATCCTGTTTTTATTTATGAATTAAAACCCATTAAATCTTACATAACAATGTATAAAAAGTATTTTATGAAAATTTAAATTTTTAACCATTTTTTGTTTGAATGCACAAAAATATCTTATCATTTGTTTTTTTTTCTTTTAACCCTTGCTTTTATGTTTTGCATGATTTTTTTTGTATAGATTCTCCATACAAACCCTACACTTTAATCCCTCAAATTCCAAAGTCTGATCATCCTTTTGAAACATCTACCATAACACATGTGCCCTATAAACCAGGTCAAAATGATGATGGAGCATCAACTAGTGCTCGAGGTACATGATAGGTATTTTTTATAGTTGGAAAAAGGTTGTATTTTGTTGTGACTTTCACTGTTGGGCATTTTTAATGGGGCTATTCTCAATAATTTAAAATGCATCAAATTAAAAATAAGAATTTTCTTAAGATGATTTTTTGATTGGTGGAAAAAAATACTGTATATAATACAAAAATTCTTCTCTGATGTAAAATAATGTTTTGAATAATTCTTTATTCTGATTATAAATAGATCTTTTGTATCTAATTTGATTATACCATTTGAATGTATATCTTGCTGTCTCTTGTATTTATTTTTTAAAGAACTTTTCATCATGCAGATATTATTTCAAAATTAATTACTAATAATTTTTAAAAAATAGTTACTTAATTTCAAAGATTTTTCTTGTTGTTTAACTTATAAAATGACTTAATATTTCAATGTTTGCATTCAATTTATTTTAGTTGCAGAAGAATCTTCTTCTATGGGAGTTGGCACTGTAGTAGCTGTGTTATTAATTTTAGCCATAGTCATGGGAGGCCTTGTGTGGGTTGGATATGCATATAAGAATCCACATACATCATCAGGGCAGCTTTTAATCAGGGTAAACATTTCAGAATGTTTCATTTATGTTAATTCATCTTAGGTCTTTTTAATTTATGTACTTTATAACATTTTGTGCACATTTATTTTTTACAACTTTTAAAAATGACTAAAAATTTAATGTTAATATTTTGTTACAAAAATTTGTTGTTGAATTTTAATGTAACTTTTTATTTACCTATTTTTGCATTCATATGGATTTTTATAATTCTTCCTCTAATGCAGTGATACTCAACCTGCAGTCCACCAGCTTTTTCAGGGTGGCTTAGTCATGTCCCATTTCACTAAGAAATTCTATTATTGGATAACAATGTACTTAAAATTTAGTGGGAAATTCTATCAATCAAGCAATCAAATCTATAAATTTGCTTTTTTTATAGTAGAATGTAAGCAAGAGATTTGGTCATGGATGAAAAGAAATCAAAACTACACTATTACTTAGTAAAAAGTTTATAAAAGTAAATATTTTTTTAATATTTCGATCACAGCAGCCTCAATTATGTTTTGGCCCGACATGGCAAACCCCTAAGATTTACCAAGATTACTCTGACTTCCATCACATGGCTGGTAATTTAAAGCAGCGTTTTTCAAACTGTGTTCCACAGAACCTTGGGGTATGAAGAGGTTCACAAATTCAGTTTAACTTATCAACACATTTTTAAAAAACTGTTATTAAGTAAAATAAATATATTCTGCTTCCAAACTAAATTATTGATCTATGATTCAAGAATTATCTTTTTTCTGACAGTAGTATAAAGGGTAGGATGGTAGTTTTTGAAAAATGAACAAAATAACAAAAATCTTTGCCCTGCTATTCTCTTTGGGGTCTGCTTAATAGATGGCATTACAGGGGTAGGTCGGTCATTTACTTTGGCATTTTAAATTATATGTAAACATGTTGTAATTTTGGAATGTAAATGGTCACAACAATAGATTCTTTGAATAATTTCTTATCCTTTAGGTACTTCCACTAATTTGCAAGATGATGCCATGGCATACATATATACATTTGCTTACTCTTGAATTTTAATATTTCCATATTTACTTCATTCCTTAAAGTTGATTAATTAAAAAAATTTTCATACTTAATGTTAGTGGTTATATTACTTATATATTTATACTCTTGATAATACATTGTCATATTCTGTATAAATCTATTTCAAGTAGCAAATTTACCTGATTTGTTTTAAAAAGCAATGTTATAACATTGTTTCATATTGAAGGAAATATTCTTTGTATAACACTTTCACAGTAACTTAAAATGAGTGGCATTTTTCTGTGTAAATATATTATCTTTATAAATAGTTGTAACTTACTTTTTTTTCTTAATTTCAGTACCGTCCTAGCCAATGGCGCTTTCGAAGTGGTGAAGCTAGATACACAGCAGCATCTGTACATATGTGAAATTTAATATTTAAGTGAAGTCCTAAGTAAAAGACAGTAAAATATTGAAGGTCTTACATTCCCTAAAGTTATGACATAAGTGCACCTTACTGGCCATATCATACCTGCACACATATTTCAAAGTGAAGCTTTGTGTAGTTTCTATTAGAATTTTAGTTTAATCTATTTCAAAAAGACATCATCATAGTTTTGATGTGAAATTATGTTTTAAAATTGTTTTATGGTTTTTTTTATCATCATTTTACTTGTGCACTATCAATTTTTCAATCAAATTCATTTTTGTTGCTTGTTTTTAGTAATATTTTTATTCATTAGTAGGTTTGTTTTAAGTAATACTTGATAAAAAATTAAGCATTTTTATGTATTTACAAGTTGAGAAACAGTTTTTTTTTCTCTTGCCTTAATGATGCATTTTATTCTAATTACCTATGGAAAAAGTGCTTTATTGTGGTACTTAACAGGAATTTTATGAAGATTTTTAATCAAACTATGATTTTTTTAAAACCCTGTTAAAATGTGCCTTTACTGCTGTGTCATAAAGGTTTATATTTGAAGTGTGATATATACATAAATATATATATGTAGTTTGAAACATTTGCATGAGGTGCATTTATATGAATTAATGAAAGAAAATGAATGTAGTCTCTTTTCTTTCATGGAACTGTGCTTATAGTTCTCCTGTATGCAACTTTTATCATATTTAATTTTTATAATTATTTTAGTATACAATTTAAATTATTTTGTACATTTGCTTGCACTTCTGCAGTTCTATGTACTGCATTTATTATTTTAATTTGTAAAACATTTGTGGAGGGAATGTTCTTCTCGGAATTAAGAAATTAAAATAAATATATGATTAAAATACATGCCTATATTATTTTTAAAAACATCTGTTAATCAAATTTTGCTGTTCAGAATGCATTTGATAATTTGCTCTCCGGTTGAATTACCAGTAAAGCATCTGCTTTGAGTATATAAATATTCTATATTTGAATACTTTTTGTGTTGCATTACTTATAAATTGAAATCTGCAGTTGATTTGTTTTAATCAATAGTAGTTTCAAATTTTCTTCTATCAGCAGCTTTAACAAGGTTTTAATAAATGTTAGTTGTAAAGCAAGATGCTTAGTAAATAATTGTTGATATTTTTAGGAGATGAAACCATATGCAGGTGGAATAATTCCTAAGATTGTAGTGCTTTCTTGTTGAAATTTAGTTCAATGTATTTAAAACTTTTTTGTATCTTTGTGTTATGAACTTAATATTGAGTTCAAAATTTGTCATATATAAAGCAAAACACATCTTGTTTTCATGCAATTGGGGAAAAACATCCTTATCACTAAATAAATTGCTGTAACTTTAGTGAACTTATGTGATTTAAGAATAATGAACTTCTCTAGTTAAGTGTTATTATTTTACTGAATTCATTTTGTTGTAACTGAAATTTTTTAGCTAGAATTGTAAAATTGCTAGAATTTTTTGAATTTATAAGTGGCATAGTGAGCAAATTATGTAAGTTATTTAATAATTGCTTTGTGCAATGCTTTATGATCACAACTTTCATTTGTATTAATTATTTTATATTTTTAAAAAATCGTCAGTTGTAAAAGCACATTGTTATAGATTGATGTAAAAGTGTTCTCAAATTAATTTTTATTTGCTTTTGTAAATTTTAAAAAAATGCCAGATAGATTTATTTTTGTATTTCTATACATTTAATAAACAAGATGGGAACTCAATGAAAAAAAATTGTTGGAAAGAACTTAGATTTTCAATGCATTGTTTGTATATATTGTTTCTTCAGAGCATGAATGTATGAGACTGCAATATGTAAATATGTTTTTGAAGCAGCTACTTGAATTTAATTACTCTGGTTGGAAACTCTCTTCAAAGGTTACATTTATTAATAGTAATCTTATTCAAAATCTTTATTTTTTATGCCTCATCTTTTTTTAAAGATTGTTATAGAAAGGTTGTATCTTTTATTAAATTTTATTTTCATATAGAACTTATTTTATTACTAAAATTATCAAGTCCATTTATAGTAATTTTAAATTGTCATTATCTGATTATATGAGCCACATTTGTGTATTTTAAAGAATCTCCTTTGCTATGAAGTAACTTTTTTAAAGTGAATCTCATTGCTTTCTTTGATGCTTTATACTTCTGTAAAATATTTTTCACTCCATAAGACTATACACTGATATACTAATATTTTCTACATTGTGTATTGTGTTATTAGAATATATATAGTACTTTTGTTTGAATAAAATGTTTCAAAATACTTACAGGAATTATGTTTTGTATTTTAGTTACATGAAACAAGTCCTTGGTTTAATTTTTTAAAAATGTTTCTCTTTTTTTCCCCACGGACTTGCATTTTTGTTGTCATGCATGGGTTTGAATTTCAAGTAAGAAATTTTAAGAATATTTAATTTTCATCTTTCTTTCGTTTTATTCTTATCATAAATGTAATGTTTCCTTCTATAGTCATACAATTTCTTTTTTTTTTTTTTAAATCAAACTATGAAACTAAATTATTATACTATTTGTATATAATTCAGAAAAATATTTGAGGAGAGGAAAAATAAATTAGAATTTAAAACTGTCAGTACTTATATAACTTATAAATTTCATTAGAGTACAATAATATTCAGAAACTCTTTGTAAAAGATTCATTATAGCCATTGAATCATATATATTTTTGAACACAAAAAGCAATAGCAAATGTTTTATTAACTAATGCAAACATATCATATTCCCCCACTTAGATTTTTTTTTTTACAAAATCTTGTTTTGTCTCAAATTAAAACTGTTCTTTAAAATTGATTAAGTTTTGGGAATTTATTTGAACAATGACAGTGAATTTTATGTAGGTTGCTTTATTTATATAGATTTTTAAGAATAAAATGCCTCTTCTTTAACATTCTCATTGAATGTATGCTTATCATGTAAATTACTTTGAAAATATTCTAAATAGAAGTGAATCCCTTATTTATGGTGTTATTAAAATTTTTTTGTTTTGACAATATCAATTTGTATAAAATTTACTCCTGAATGTGTGTAAAGTTGGTTACTTTTTAAACATTACTTTTTAATTTGGTTATTAAAAATTAGATTTTAAAATAATCTAAGTTAGTCATATTTAACTTACTTAGGCACAGCTGTATTGTTATTTAATTTAAAGGGATTTTTACAAATATTTTATGATTTACATCTGTTCAAATTCTGAAATATTGCAGTTTATTCTGATTAAATAAGAATATTTACATAAACAACTTGCAATGCTTATTTATTATTACTTATGCAAAGTTTATGTCAAATATATTTTTTGTAAAACTTTTAAACAAAGCAGAGTAATGACTTACATGTATAACTGCAACATCCATTATTATATTAAAAATATAATTTTCTATATATATTAATATAAGAACCACACGTACACAGTGACTTTTTAAAAATATGTATACTTAAAGTGCAAATCTTCCATATTTTACCACTAAAATATTTTCTTCAAAATATCCTTTTAAAATCTTTTTTTAAAAAATAACTATAAAAGTTTGAAAAAGTACTTTCAAAATTGTAACTTTTTCAATTGTATTTTAAAGAAAAATGTTTCACCATTTTATTCTTTTTCAAAGACTGATAGAACAATCCATCTTGCAAAATATTGTAGTCATTTTCTAGTGATGCATGATGACATATATATATATACAAATTGAAGTTTTGTCATGTATCACTAATAACTGATTCATATATCTTTATTTTCTAAGCATTTAGTTTTTTTGTTTGTAATACATAGCGTTTCAAATGGTTTTCTTTTGAAATTTTATGTTAAATGTATTTTAGTATTAGTGACTTTTGCTCAAACCAATATATCAATTTGATTTGCTCAGTTCCCTGTAAATGATAATGTGTGATTTCACATCTGTATATTTGTCAGCTTTTGATTGTGCCTGCAAAGTAAGCATTGTGATCTGTGCTAACTGTAAATAAAACTTATTGCTTTTTTTAAAAAAAATGATACCGTGTTTTTGGTTATTTTTTAAGTGTGCAAGGTATAAAACTTTCAACAGTCATTTTTTAAATAAATTGACATTTGCTGACACTATAAATAGTAAATTAGTAATTTTTTCAAAAGTTTGTTTTCTTTCAAATGCATTGGGAGAAGAATGAATATAACTCCAATAACATTTATGTTCAAAATTATAAATCTATTTAAAAAAAAACTTGTGAAAGTTCTATAGTATTAATTTACATATGTCTGGCAAAATATTTTTTTTGGATAATTATTATTTTTATGGTATTGCATTCTGTTCTGGTTTGAATGCTTACCAAAATAATTGAAAATTTTTTACAATCCAAAATAGCTCTGAAAATCATTGGTGACATAATCTAGTTAAAATTTGAAAGGTGCATAATATGTTCTAATTGGATGTATAATTCTATTTCTAATCAGGCAAGGAAATAGTTTTGATTTTAGATTTTCTGAGAGTATGATAAGAGAGAGAAAATGGTTAAATAGTACATGGTAAAACTGTAAATTCAGTTGAGTCTTAAAATCTCCAGAAAGGAAAAATTTGGCAAATTCCAAATTTTTAATGATGTTAGACTTTGGAATAGGAAGTGGGCTGCGGTAACCTAGTGGTTATGGTCCCAAAACTTGTAGCCAGCATGTCGTGAGCTCAAGCCCTAGTACCATTAAAGACTTGTTGTTCATTTCAATTGTTTGAGGCTCAGAGCCTACATGTTGGTGAAATTTGGTAGTTTGGAGTGATGTGTATGTCAGCTCAGCTGTCTTCGTCCTTTGACTGAGGTTCAAAATTACAAGGTTTGTCATCAATAACTCTTGTGTTGCTTTGTAGTGTGATGTTAATAAACACTCACTTTCTTCGAATATTAAGTGTCTTCTATGATAAAATAGGCAGTTTCTGTTTATTTTCTATGCAGTAAAAAGATCATTTCTCAGTCTATGTATCTTTTATGACACTTCATGTATTAAGTTATTTAAATTATATCTGATATTTTACGTTCATTTCTAACTACTGGGATTTTGAAGAATCCAACATGAGTTATTATCGAGAAAAGTACAATACAATTTAGAAAGAACTTGCTTGTATTTGGCTTATTGTAGATAAAAGTACATATTCTTTAAGGTTCAGTATTTTGTTTCAATAATTATGCATCAATAAATGTTCAGTGTTACTGAGTGTTTTAAAAACTGCTGTACTGACAATTCATGAATTTATTATATAAAAACTAAAAAGAATTTCCGTTATGCTGATAGGGCAAATGTTATGTTTATAATCTTTAAAATATCCGCCTCATTCTCGAAGGCAAAGATGATCTCATTTACACATGTTTTGAAAAATGCATTTCAAGATGCTTTGATTTCCTGTGTCCTTTGAGTAAGGATAATTTTCTGATCATTATGTTCATTCTGAGCATTATCTTCAGATGACAAAGATTTCTTGAGATGAATCGATCACTAAAATTTTCTTTGAAGGAGGTCCATTGTTTTATTATTTATATGGCATATTGTACCTTGCTCGATCCAAGAGCTTCGTTCATTTGGTTGGTTGGTGTCGTGTTGAGGAAGTCAAATGGATCCGTGACGTCTTCCCTATATACTTCCAATAATTGCTTCAATTTATTGGATAATTTTTCTATGTATAGTGACATCAACAGTTGACCTAACAATCCTTATATTTACATTTGAGACTTTAGCAGCAGCATTTCTTCTTACTAATTGTGTTCGGGTTAATCGTTTTTAAGACATAACTTGTACAATTAATTATGACTAAACTTTTTTGGTCAAGCATTGCGAATTCAGGTGTGCATCAAATCGGTAGTAGTTGAAATTTCATTCGTGTGTATTCAAAAAATGGCATATCATGAAAAAATTATGTTTTTCTATGGATTCCACTGTTGCCAGATCGGAGCTGTACGGCAGCTGGGGAAGCGTTCCCACACCCATTTTGGAAAGCAATTCGGAGACAATGAGCGCAGTGTGGCTTGACGCGTTGTCCGGATGCAAGATCCAATTGTCGCGCAGACTTTTCTCATTTGAAAATCCACCGTTAAAATGTGATGAAAGGCTGTTTTGGGTATTCACACTTCTCCAATCATCCAAGAATTTAATCATCGGTTCTTGTGCAAAACTTGACGCACTTTTTGCACTGAGTCGTTTGTTTGTGATGTTGATGTGCGTCTTCATTAAAGGACTCGTGATCCTTCCCGAGATCTCTTGTGACTCATGAAAGTTTGGCTTTGTTTCACCGCCCCGTTTCCGTGTGCATTTTGAGCATCTCCATTCCATTTTTACCCAGTTTCTCACAAAACTTGATTGCATAGCAGTTTCTAAAACTAGTCCATTTTTTGCTCGAAGAGGGTGCAGTAGCGTGAAACATCTGCGTGTAGTGTGACCCTGCTTCAACTGCTAGCAGGCTACTGACACGTGTCACGTTTCGAAGATTAAGATACCCCACCAACTTTTCCGCTCGAAGCTCTACCCTTCCAGCTAGTGTTGCCAACTACAAAAAATAATTCCTGGAACTTTAGGGGCAGACCCTGCATATTAACATTGTTGAGAATTATTTTTATCATCACTCTCCATTTACTTTGCTAATTTTATTTATTTCTATTACTGTTTTTAATGAAAAGAATGTATGATTCGATTAATCATCATCAACTTTAAAGTAGGGCAACGTAAGAACGTCATCTGAAATGGTATTTTTTGCTACCGAAGAATCCACTTGATTTAAAGTGAGAAATTTCTAGACTAATCATTCAAGAAATGCAATATATCTTGTTGACTAGCAATGAAAGTAAAAAAAACCATAACTATCGATTTATACCATAAGCTTTGGTTACGATTATTTCTCTGTATATATAAAAAGTTTTTCGTAATGCTGTAATAAATTGATTTATACATAAGGTAAAAATTAGTAAATGCATGTAAATTACAGTTTTACAATTCGAGCCATTAGTATGAATAGTTGTAAAATTTCTAACATGGGAGTTGGTCCGCCTTTTGGTGGACAGGTGGTACCCCCCCCCCCCTCAGTATAATTAATAAATTTATAGATTTTCTTTCTTAGAGATGTTATCAAATCAGTACTTGATCAAGTACTACAAAATATTAATTTTTCAAAGGATACAGTTATACATTATTCATAGAAGAATTCAATATGGTGTATATAGAATGTTAAGATTTTTTTTTAAGAAATTGATTAAAAATAAGGAAAAGCGTTTTTGTAAAAACAAGTTAAGGTTCTGAAAGCAGATTCATCTCATTCCCTGTCTGAATAATGAAAAAATAAACAAAAAACCATGGCATAACACTAGAAAGTTTACGATATACAAACTCCAGTTATTTACAGTAAATTATATACTGGGTGTTTACAAATCAGTTGGGCAATTTCGTAAATTAAGAGCACTCAAAATATTAAATAAAATTAATATAATTTTTTTTTTATTTTCTTTTTTTATGGCGCAAGGACCAATTTAGGTCATAATGCGCCTGAAATTAATATAAAAATCTAGTAAGAATACATCTTAAGTTTGTTCATAGAGGGCGTTATGTGTTATATTGTAAGAATTTGGGGGTTGGAAAATACGCAAACCATTCTAGAACATGGAAGGGATAGTTTCAAGGTTAACGTGTTTTGTACAGTGAGTTCCTCGAATGTTCTCCGCCCATTTTTCTTATCTGAAAGGACCGTTATAAGAATTATTTACCTGGACATGCAACAGATTTTTCTTATGCCAAGAGTTTACATTTTTCAACAAAAAGGCGCACTTTATCACTACCACAACGATGTTACCTCAGTGGGCGTGATGTACACCTCCGCATTGCGGGGAGGGGTAAGGACTCTAGGAGCCCAAAGCTTGACTGACACTAAGAACGTATTTAGGCTTGGGGCCTAAGACCTGAATTTGCAGGGAGGCCCTAATATTGTCCGTTACACCACTGGGAGGTGTTAGTGTTCATCATAATGACCACTGATTTTCAATGTATGGGATTTTGTAAAGAATCAAGTAAACGCTTCGTCATTTCCTGCATCAATTCCTGAACTAAAATCAAGAATCTACGCTGCAATCAATTTGATTGACGGAAGTATACTGACAAGTCTGTGGCGAGAACTGATTTACTGATGGGACATTTGCATAGTTTCTGAAGGAAGTCACATCAAGCATTTGTGATTTTGGTAAACTTGGACTATTTCACTATATTTCAAGAATATGTACTTTAATTATTTTTCCGTAAATTACATGCAATATATATTTTTTTTTGCCCTACTATAATTTGTACAAATCCTGTATTAAATTTGTGGGATCTGTTCGGGCTTGCAAGGTATGAATATATGAAGAATGGGGTACCAATTCAAGTGTCAATCTTGTCCTCTGACGGTGGCTCAAAAATAAATAAATTAATTAACTTCGTATTCGTTATACTAAGACGGAGTTATGCGTCGGACAGATACAGACAGCTTACAACATTAAATAAGCAAACATTGTCTTTCAAAATTCTTGACTCAGAAAAAATTATTTGAAATCAGAAAAGGAAGATATGACAGATACTTCAACAGAAAAGAAAGAATTTTCAGAAAACAATAATGAATTACAGAAAGATAAAGAGATTTACAATCTCTTAAAAGCAGATTGCTGTGTAGATCGCAAAATAAAAGTAATGGACTGTTTTAAAAAAAGTCAGGGATCAGCTCTGCCAGTTAATGAAGTTTGTAATAAGGAATTATTGCATTTGATCAAGGGTGTAAATGAATGCCTGGAGAAAGCACGGAAAGGAAAATAAGGCAAGACTTTTTTTTCCTTCTAAAATTCTCAATAAATGTGTTTTTAAAATATGTAAAATATGTAATTGGTAAAATATGTAATTTTTTAGCGATATCTAAGAAAGGTCGCCATATAGATATGTAGCAATAGTCGTTCGAAAACAGCATTATGTCAAAGTTAAATAATCCTAGTAATAAAAAATCCAAATTCATTGGGTTTTTTTTTAAAGACTTTGATGAATTAAAGGAAAATTTGACTTAAGTGTAAAATAGGTGGTCCCTTGGATTTGGCAATGTTTATCTTGATGCCATAATGAATTTGGCAATGTTTATCTTGATGCCATAATGAATTTGGCAATGTTTATCTTGATGCCATAATGAATTTGGCTCTTCATTATTCTGGCTTCGTTTCACACCTGTCGCTATATATAGGTAGTTTGGCGGATGATTCTGGTCGCCATAAAATTGATTTCGCCAAGGGTCCACTTACTCTACACTTTAACCGAAAATTTTAATATTATGAAATACAAAGTACAATGTTCCTAAAAAAACAGACAAAATTTTTGTTAGAATTCTAATTCGGTACTTATGTATTATCGTAACAATCGCCGCCGTTCTGGACAACTCTCCAAGTTGGCAACCCCGATTTCGCATGTGTCGTATGCGTTGAATTGGTAATCATGTGCTTCATTTCATATAATGTTGCCAATAGGTTGCAATAATACGTAAATACCTCTAATGTTTCCGAAGGAAGACAAATCTTTATAAGAAACTGAGAAAATAAGGTTGCGATAATACGTAAGTGCCTACAAGTTTTATCAATATTAAGGTTATAGTGTAGCATCAAAAAAGGAACTAAAAAATATTTGGTGCACGATTGTGGCAGAAATTTTCAAAAATATTTGGGTTGTATCCGGTTTATCTAGCTCAAATCCTGCTAACACATTTTTTTCCTACATGTAAAGAAATGCAAAATATTTAACCTCTAGAAATTTGAAAACAGTTAAATATTTATAAAGTATCAAGTTTTTCTAATTAAATAAACACATACAGAGAGACATGTTATTTGTACATTGGTCAAAGTTGATCAAAAATATGCAATAGACATTAAATACACGTTTCTGTGTTGATTTTGACTAAAATTTTTTAATTGAGATGAAAATGACTTTAACAAAACATTGGATAGAAATGCAAAAATGCGAGAAATATTTCTTGAACTTGAAATTTAAAAGAAAAATTGTAAGCGAGATTTTATAAAAACTGATACACGTTGATTAAATTATCATTGAAGAAGTAGATTGGTTTTAATAGCAGATTATTTATCTTTGCAAATGATTCCTCTTATTTTGTGGGCAGAGCTTAGAACTGCCACTATGTATTACATGACATTATATCTTTGGGTATTTTTATTAAAGATTAGATCTTTATAAACGCACTGGAATATTTTAAGAAGGATTTCAAATAAGGGAATGAATTATATTTATTACTAGTCGCTACCCACCCGCTTTGCTGGGTATTTCATAATGTTGTATGAATATATATACGGGGGTTGGGGCAAAAGTCATGGCAACTATTTTTTTTCTTGAAGATACCAGTCCGGTTGGAAAATGTGACATATACAGACGAAAGGACAAGGTATTAACTAAATGTGTGGACAATGAATAGCACTGAAATATTGTAACACACTAATTTATTACTGTAGTATACAGGGCAATATGGCCTTCACGGTGTAAAATAATGACAACGCAGAACACATAAAGTTGACGTTACAAACCTGTGCCTAAAGACCCTCAATGTAGTCCCCTGCTACTGTCACTACACGCTACCAACGATGTGGGAGGCGCTGAATACCATCACCCTCAGCATTTGCCGCACTATATGTGAATCGGGACACCTGTTGGCGAACTGGTTGACACACGTCCTTGCTGAAACTTTCCTACCCACCGTGCTAATGTATGGTATGGTAGGGGATTATTCCCAAGGGCTTCCATTAATTCACTGTGACATTCCATCGGATTTCTCCCTCGGAAACGGCTATTTTGATGCAAGCTCGCTGTTCAACACGGGTTACTTCATCTCATACGACACTCACCAACTGACCGATTTCACAGCCCTCGCTGCGCTACTAACAGCTATCACACAGTCATCTGCTGTTCTGCATACACACTATGCCGGCAGAACTTCCACACGACTCATATACGTTTGTGATCCGTTCACATAACTACAAGAAAAAAAAAATAGTTGTCATTCCCCAACTCTCTTATATATATTCATAAATTATTGATATATAAGTCCTAGCATTAACCATTTGGTTGTATTAGAAACATTATAACTCTCACCTCTTGATTAATGGAATTTTAAAAACTGTAATGTTTTTTCAGAATCGAGTAAAACGCTTCACTTTATGATGACAGAAATGGATGGAAAACGAACGAGAAGCTGTTGCAGAAAACTCATTTCAATATCATTTACATCATTTTTTAATGAAAAAGTTTGTGTTCTTCGAATGTATGCATAAATTAAAACGATCAAGCTAAATAAATTGCTACAAAATTAAATCAAAGATAAATAATTTGTTTTTCATTGATAATTATTTTTTTTATAAAAATATTATCTCTTTACGTTTCACATTTTTTAAAATTTTTATTATGTTATTTCAGTTACATCTTCATTCCTAATTTTGTTAATTTGTATTACATAGAAATCTGTTTATTTTTATTAGGATACAATAAATTTGAGTTAAGAAAATATTTTTATTTTAAAATTTGGCTTTTTAAAATAAGTTTTTTATTGTAAACAGATTTTATGCTGGACAGTCTTTCTAATCTAAAGTGCTAATTAAAGTGTAGTTCAACCAGTGGCGTAACGGAGAACACTTGGGCGCCCCTGCAAAGTCAGGTTTTGGGCCCCCAAGTGGGATTTTACAAAGGGTAGGTACTTGATAGCAGTCAGGCCTTGGGACTCCTTGAATCCTGGACCCCCCGCGATGGGTGGGGGTGTACGCTACGCCACTGAGTTCAACAATGTTCGATATTATTTGTATCGTTCGGAACTAATTATTCACATCTAAAAATTTTGATGACTTTGGATCTAAAATTTGATTTTTTTATTATTATTTAAAAGCTCAACTCACTCTTTTATACAATTTTTAAATCAGTTTATAATTAACAAAGTCAATTACACTTGTAATTGACTTTGTAATGTTTACTCAGAGGCGGATTAAGGTAGTTGGAGGCCCCTGGCGGTAAAAGGTTTGAGGCCCATGGGCTTAAGAATCGAAAAACTAAAATAGTGAAAAAAGTCGCTTACTTTAAATTTTCAAAATAAAATGTATTGCAAAAAAAAAAAAAAAAAAACCTCACGGCTAAAGAAAAATCTTAACTGAAGAAAAAAATTACAAACCTTACTTAGAGCTTACAGATTTGCTATACAGTTTGATTTCTCTTTGGCAAATTCATCAATTATTTTCACCATATCTATTTTGTGCAAAACATTTTATTCTGTATATAATATGGCCATGTTGTTCACTTTCTCTTTTCTCCCATAGTACTTCTTAAATTATTTTTGACACGTTTTAAAACTAAAAAAGATCATTCACCTGATGCATTCGCGATATCGGTATTGTTAAAAATATTTTCAAAAGTTTTTCTACATTAGGATTTCTTTTACATCTCGATAAATTTCTAGCGGAGTTTTCATTATTTTCTTTTCATTTCTTGTTCCAAGGTGGCGTGGTTGGTTAGTCACTGGCCTTTGCACTCATGCTTGGGGCCCCTACCAACGCTGGGGGCCCCTGGCGGCCGCCAAGTCCGACACCCGCTAATCCGCCACTGTGTTTACTGTGTGGTGGGGGAAGGGGAGATTCGGACCACTTAAAATCTCAAACTTTGCACGTAATAGATTTTCATTTTATAAGAACGACGTAAAGAATAATACGCATAAAGGGTATACAGATCTTTAATTATAGAAGTTCTTCAAAGATAGATAAAACAATTAAATTTAAGCTTAAGGATTTTGACAGCAATATATAGTCAAAATTCGATACTTATCTGTTTCGCCGGCGCAGACGATAAGTCGCAAGAAATGACGCAACCGGCGCGCTAAGGGAATATTTCCGTTGGTGAAGTTTTACCATCACAGAAGCAAGTCGCAATCTTTTCTTATCAGTAATATCTTTTTCATAATACATCAAAAATGGACAAAAAATCATTGAGAACTAACGTTTATTAACCTTTTTTTTAGGTGAGATTTTCGCCAGCGTGTCTTAAGATTTTAGACATTTAATCAAATTTCTAGAGATATGCTTGACGAAAAGCATGGACGTTTAAGAAAACTTTCTTGTGTCTTTTATGTGACTTGCATTTTTAATGGATTACCCCTCCAAAAAAATGATCCTTCTGTACTAAAACTATAAAAAATTATTTGCTACTTTTGCAAATTTATTTTATTAACAAACTTTATTATTTGAATACATTTTCGTGAAAGTGGCTCCTGTATTCATAAAAATATAAGCGTTTCTTTAAAAAAAATTCCGAATTTTCAGAAGTTTTTTGTTTGTAATTTCCATAATTCGCAATCCAAATTTCAAGAAACTTACTGAAATATTGACGCGGTGCACATTAAGAACTTAAATCTAAAATCGAAATGAGCATACTTAATATTCAATGAAAAAAGAGTCAATGTGTAATAAATTTATACTGCACATGCGCAAAAAATACATTACTACTTTTCTTTTTTCTTTCTTTCTCTTCCCGTCTAGACCACAGATATTAAAACAAATGTTTGGCGCAGTATAGTCGAAATCGGCTCTTGCGCCAATAAACCCAAAAATCACTCACTCACTACTTTTCTTTTGGAATCTATGTGCCTATCTATGTGCGTCTATCTTCTCACGAACCGCACCACGCAGAAACTCGCGGAAGGTACCAAAAGATCGGGAACGATCCGGGGAAGCCGTATTGCCCATTTATAATCCGATATTGTAATTAGTTGAAAAGATATTAATTGAAAACCTAAAAAAAACCCGTTTTTTTTCGTGCAAATTTTCATTTGTCTCCATTGTTGCAGCAATGTTATTGTTATATCAGTGAAATGACCCTCGCCAAAAGCCCTCGTGTTACAAATCAGTGCGACGTTAATATTCTCTCACTCTCACTGTTACATCAGTGACAAAAGCAGGCGTCGAAAATCGGTTTTCAGCCAAACTTGGAAATTCACGACATTGCTCTATTGATTGAATTAACTTACTCTGTTTAAAAAATAAATGCTTTTAACGTGAGACTAATTTGAAATATATTATTAAAATCCCAAATTCTAAAATGTCTTACATTTTTTACAAATTTCTCTGCAATTTCTTGGATTTAAATTCCAAAAAAAAAAACAAAAAAAAAAAAACCAGAAAGTTATGACTATTAAGTTATTGGTAAATTGTATATACATTTTTAAACGATACTAATTTTCACTGAGATGAAATATTGTAAAAGTTATTCTAAAAATTTAGGAAATTTCGTAGTTTTGAAAATTGTTTCTATTTTTATGCTTTTTTCCACATAAAATATTTTTAAAAAGGCACTTTTCCATTTCAAGGAGCCATAAAAATGCAACGAAAAAAATTGCTAAAGTCACCAAATGCCAGTAACCTACGACAGAATTGACCAGTTTGTGTATATGTGTGTGAGGCTTATGGAGCATGTTCAGAAAGACTACTTTCTGATACACCACAGCAGAGAGTTTTCTTTATTCAAAAAAAAAAAATAGTGTGCCAAAATGCTAAAATGTTTTTTTATAGTATTATTTTCATTTTGAATGTTTTTTATGCAGTGAATTCAAGCAAATGTATGTGTCAAGGTTTACTCTTCCATACTTCTTTTTTATAGTTACATATTTTTAATCAAATAACCAAACATCCAGAAATAAGCAGTCACTTTTCATTCATTATTTAATAAAAACGGATTAAAATTTATATATTTAAAAAAAAACTAAACTGTTATTGATTTGCATTATTTATTACAAAATTAATTATTTAATAATAATATCGTACATTATCTGTTTTCTTGTGGATAAAAAACTAGATTAGTTTTGTAAATTAAAAATCGAAAATAGAAATAATATCTTATCACTGAGAGAAAAAAGACTGAAAAAGAGTTTTATACACGAAAAAGCCTGTATAAACACCGGGCTAAGCTGAGGAAAAAGAAATCTGTCTGTAAAGGAAAACAAATTGAAGACATTTTGGGAAGAAGATAATTTTATTGACATAAGTATAGAAATCCTTTACATCAAGCATACACCCTCACCCAGAAGTGCTGACATCGAGAAGGAAAAAGAAATTTCCATTGGGATAAAGTTATACTCTTGTAAAAAGCCCGTGCATTGCCGGACTAAATGGAGGGAAAACAGACCCGTCCTTCGGGACAAAGACGCAGATCTTTTGACATTTTTTATACATAAAACTGTTTTTTAAAAAAGGTACTTTTTCATTTTGGGGAACCATAAAAATATAACTAAATAACTCTCAAAATCGTCCCCTGCCAATAATAATTAATGGTGGTAAGCCTACCACAGAATTCAAGAATTTGAGGGCTCCGCTTGCTTGCGCGGAAAGACAACTTTCGAAGAGTACGTAGGCGAACATATTAATTGTGTATGTGAGAAACAGAATAACAAGAACGTGCAATGCCGGACCATGCAGCTATATATATGGATGTAAATTAATATTTTTTTAAAAAACTAAATTACAGTATTGATTTTTATAATTCCTTACTAAATTATTTTAAAAATCGTACAATGGCTGCTTTCTATTGGATAAAATAAGATTAATTTTGTAAATTATTAATCGAAAATAGAAATTTTATATTATTCTTAAGGAAAAGGAGGGAAAAAGGGTTTTATATTCTCGAAAAAGCCCGTGCAACACCGGGTTAAACGAGGAAAAAGAAATATTCCTGACAAGAGGAAAAATGGAAGAAATTTCGAAAAAAAAGTTTTAATGACATAAATATAGAAATCACTCTCCTAGAAGAAGGAAAGAGGAAATTTCAATGGGGATAAAGTGATTTACTCGATAAGAGTCCGAGAAACGCCGGGCTAATCGGTCGGGAAACAGACGCATCCGACGGGTCAAAGAGGAGGAAGAAATTCCGAAAAAAAGGGTATTTTAATGGTATATTAATATGGAAGTCACACAAACACATCAGGAAAAGCTTACACTAAGACAGAAAGGGAAATTTTTAAGGCAAAAAAATATCTATACACTTGAAGAAGCCCGTGCAATTTTAATGACAGAAATATAGAGAAATCACTCTCCTAGAAGTGCTGGCGTTAAGAGGGAAAGGGGATAAAGTGAATATTCCATGGGAATAAAGTGATGTACTCGGTAATAGCCCTTGCAACGCCGGGCTAATCTGACGGAAAACAGACCCGTCCGATAGAGCAAAGAGGTGGAAGAAATTTCGAAATAGGGTATTTTAATGATATATTAAAATGGAAGTCACAAACACACCAGGAAGAGTGCTTGCACCGAGATAGGAAGGGGAAATTTTTAAGGCAATAAAATATTTATACACTTGAAAAAGCCCGTGCAACGCCGGGCCATGCAGCTAGTATATCAAATACTAAGAGTTCTTTTTCCATTACACTCTGAAAAAAAGCTGGATTATAAGGGGTTTTCTACGTTCGGTTTTGATCATAAATCACAGAATGGTTAAATAAAATTACGAATAATTTACAAAGGATTTTTTACGAATAATATATGTGTATTTACAAATTTAATTATTTAAACTTTATTGAGAAGAGTGAGTTCGAAGAGTTTCTTTGCATATCTAAAGCTAAAATGTACCATTTTATTAAGTATTTCTCTAATAATTCGGATACAGAGGGATCTATGACCTTTGGCTGTATAATGTATCATCACCCACACACATGAGTCATCACGAATGTTACAGCTAACTAATCAAATTAAGCAGAAATCATGTGGTGGTGGGAGTGTATTTCCAAAAATACAGCGAAGGCTGACTAAACCCTTTGAATATATAGTGAAAATCTAACACAAAATTAAGGGGACTGGAATATTTTTTCATGTTGAAAGAATTTCGTGTTAAACGATATTGCAAAAAATAAAAAAAGATATATTCAACAAAATTAAGTTTATTAGAGTACATTTTATTTACATCGATATGTATATATGCATGCATTTTATAAAAATCAATGAAACAAAAACATTCTCCAATCCTTAATGAAATTTAACACAAAATTTTGAAGTTTGTTTGGAGGGAAAAAACCATTCATTGAGTTTTTGGAAAATAATCTGATATTTTTCTTTGTATTGCCTTTTTTTATCATCAGATAGTCAACACATTGTTCGAAGTCGTCCATTTTGTTATTCATTTCATCGTTAGAATGTGCATTTAAATAATAGAACATACTTTTCACACATGATGTTCTTCTTTTCGGATGACGTGGGAACAGGAGCTGCATTATTTATTTAATTTTCGTTTTTGGAATCTTAATCATTGATACTTTTTGTGTTTTGAACAAACTCCGAAATATCTTTGCCTGCCATAATTACGGCGGTATGCACATTATCATCATCTATTGCAACGAATTCTTCCGCAGTAAAATAGTAAAAAAAACAGAAACTTTCCCAAACATTTCATGAAAAGTTGGACCAGTTTCAAAATCTAGAAAAGAAATCTTTTCGTGTTAACCGATTTTCATTTCGTATTAAGAGAAAATATTTGAAAATACATAGTAATTTTCGGGAGCATTGTATGATTTCTTGTTAACCGGTATTTTGTCTTAAGGTATCCGACTACCCTAAAATTGTGAATTTTGCCAGAAATTGCCAAATTTTTTTATGATTTTATTTATATAGACCACCTTATTAGCTTTATAGGCAGTTTCATTTTAATATTAATTTTGTTTTTTTAATACTTGCAGAAATGTCATTCAAATTTATTAAAGCTTTAATCAATTTTTGTATTTAAGGCAATTATATGAAATGTCATTTAAACATGAACGCAATATCATACAAATTATGTATCCAATTTTTGACATATAATATTCGAATGACATTTTTAGTAAAATTTCTTTTTCAATTTTGATTATAATTAGATCCAAAATATACAACGTAAAATAATTCTGCCTAAAAATTTTTTATTTCATAAAGTTAATGTACGTGAAAAACAAATTACTTTAGAAATTGCGTGATATGCGTTCTCCATCTGCGAAATATGATTTTGAAAGGCCTAATCCGAAAGTTCATTAACGATAGAGGAGAAATGTGAATCTTCGGAAAACTGACTATGATTGTGATAGAGGGAATAAATTCATTGTCTTTCGGAAAGAGCTGGTGTGCGGAATGAACTCTTTAGTAAAAGCACATATATCCCCTGAAGCGGAACAGAGAATAGTTTAAAATTATTTGGTTTGTGAAACGTTGAAAAATCGATTTATGTCATTAAGATATATGAAAGAAAAGAACAGGATACCGCTGATATTGATTTAAATGGTACTTATTTTATAAAAAAAAAGCAGCCAGGTATTTTGTGCTACATTTTTGCTGCTGCTATAAATATAATAAAAAAAAACTTATATTAGAATATTAATTATTATATCAGCATAAGTTTTTAAGCATCTTCGTTTTCCAAAATAATTACAATAAACAATACAATATTTTCACAATATTAAAAATATGGCACTCAGCCTTAAGAAAGACACATCTCAAAAATGTGTCTTTGAATTTATCCTTTAAGACCTCAAGTTTTCAAGAAATGTACATACAGTTACAATCGCGTATCTTTAACGATTTATTTAGAGTGCAATTCTAAGTAAAACAAGAAGGGGTATCCGCAAATTTAAAAACTACCTGAAAGGCTTAGGAAACAACTCTTCATTATATAGGAAGGTACTAGTGTGTAGTTTGTTTTTTTAATCGTATAGTATTCAGAAATTATTCTACATACAAAAATAGTTATTAAGTATACGAGTCTTAAGAGTTATATGAAGAATTAATTTCATTGCATCATTATAAGAAATACAATTTGAAGACATGTTCATGGTATTATTTTAACTGAATGGAAGATTTCAACTCCCCCCTCCCCCTCTAGGGGCGTTTCTTTTTTTACATTTTATTACAAACTGATGCTCTCGCTAGTCTCCTTTTAAATCTGGAGTTAGAATGCGCTATTCGCAATTCCGACATTAACTCTAGGAATACCATTTTCACCAAGACTCTACAACTTTTTTATGCCGATGATATGGTAATCATTGCTTGTACTAAAAATGCTTTGTCGGAGACATTTCTAGCATTTAGTTATTAAGGAAGATAAAACTAAATACATGCCAATTACAAAAACTCCAGTAAGTTTTAAATATCCGCAGACTGAAAATTATAAGTTTGAAGGGGTTGATTATTTTGCCTATTTGGGCTCAAACATTAACATTCTAAACGACATTGGTGCTGAATTTAAAAGACGTATTATTGCTGCTAATCACTGTATTCATGGTCTAAGAGCTTTGTTTAAATTAAAATCGATTAGAAGCCATACAAAAATTACGTAAAAGAATCATGAGACCTGTACTTACCCATGGATCTGAAACTTTGACTTTGACTAAAACACAGACTGGACAGCTAGCCATCTTTGAGTGAAAAATATATCTTTGGAGTTGAGAATGAGAAGGGACTGAGGAGACAATGACATTATTTTGAATTATATAAGCTATTTAAGAAAGCAGATGGCATTGAATCCATCACGATGGGTCGTTTGAGGTTTGAAGGCCATATCTGTCATATAAACCCTTTACCCTTGACATTCAGAATTTTCAATTACAAACCTATTTGAACTAGAACTAAGGTAGGCAAAAAATGAGATGGGTTGATTGTGTAAAGGACGATTTTAAAGTTGTAAGAGTGACTAATTGGAGAACTGTAGCTAAGTTTTAAATAACTGCTATCGATTTTTAAACCCCGTGAACGAAAACAGCTGCAAAAGCATTGTTGCAAATAAAAGGTCAGAAAACATTCTGTTAATGATTTTTTGGAGTCCTACGCAGACAAAATGAAATAATCAGATTTAATAGAGCATTTTATAAGCAGAAGATTACTTTTGTATCTCATTTAATATCTATTTTAAGTAATTGAGTTCAAAATTACCCTGCCTGACAGTGAACATGCAATTTAAAGTATCTAGAAAAACATGTAAATAACATGGTAGACGTAATTCCTCCAGGGCCGTTTTTAATCTCCCAGGCACTCCAGGCACTTACAATTGTTACCCCTCTTCAGTTCCAGAGCACCCTATCCTTGCCAGTTTTGGTTCGAGAAAGATTTCCCCTTAACTTTCTTGCTCTTTTTTCCTTTTTTCCTCTTTCGATAGTATTTCCATTAACCATCAACTATGAACCCACCGTACTTCGGACTGGCAGCCGGCAACATAAAGAAAGGATAGTGGCATGGTTTGGCCACTCTTCTTCATTCCTTACTTTACGGCATCATGGACCCCCCCCCCTTTTTTTTTTGTGAATTAGTACAGTAAATTTATGAAACGTTTTCAATTATGGTACAGAGTATACATAATTGGATGGACTGCTATCAACCTGTTAATTACCATCACTTATTGCTTTACTATCTATTACTTTTAGACATCCTTATTCTTTGTTGAGTCACTGTCATTGTACTTGTACATTAAAGTCTTTCTTCAAGCTGCGAAATCGTTAGTGACATCATTATAATAAATTTACAATGACATATCATTCTAAGTGCATAGCAATACCAAACTGTTAAGCTTTTCATTTTCTATAGTAAATGTTTTCCATAGTTCCGCGCGCATACACACACAAACACAACGCATATATCAGTGCATACTCGCAGCGCATACAACGCAAACTCGCTGGCCAAAGCGAATAGTTTTGCGGTCCGGTCAATATATCGGCATGCAATAATATATCATAAAATTTTTAAAAAATTCTCTCGAAATTGGAAAGATAGTAGCAGAAAAGAGATGTTAAGTGTGGACATAAGCATTCAATTTTTCTTGTTCTTTTATATATGTTTATTATAATATATTATTTGAAATAAACCTACGTTCTATGAATATTGATTTCTTTGCGGCCCCCCTCCTAAAGTTAAACATTGTTTGCTTGGCCCGAGTTAGCTTCTGCGTTTGACACCCTCGCATACATAATTCGATAGGTGGTGGTTCTTTCGCTGTAATTTTAATTTTTTTTCTTTTTCCACCTTCTATTTTTTTTTTTTTTTTTTGCACCCTAGGCACGGGCCTTGTGTGCCTAAGCGAAAAAACGGCCCTTAACTCAACGAGTTATGCTAATGATTCGGGATGATCAGCTGCCCCATGCATGATGAGAACGGAAAATGATAAAACCAGGATAAAGGATAGAACCGTAATAGTCATGCTGCTTTGTTGTCCACAGCAACCAGCGAGTGGTTATCTTTGTAAATGTAGCGTGTTGCACTACAAATGGCAGGACGCCGTCAGTGGAGGCAATTCCTGAACATAGACGAGATCATGAGGAGTTATATGATCCCACTCTGAAGAGGAGTATATATATATACCATGTTAGAGGGATGCCAGTGCAACTAGAAGGACAATAGTGCGGAGAAATCAACCCATGCGCTAACAAGCTTTCAAGGTCCCGAAGCCCATTTTCTTAGCCTATTTCTATGTGGAAGATTTCCTGGATACTCCCTTTCGTGGCCACGGTAACCTAGTGGTCAAGGTCACAGACTCGTGGGCATCGCATCATGAATTTGAGCCTCGTGACGCTGAAGACCCACCGTGTAGAGGAGCTGATGCATGTTAAATTGTCGGGGCTGAAATGTCCTCCCTTGATGTATTGGGGAAGTTAGTAAATGGGGGAGGGAGTTACCAGCTCTGGTGTCGTTCTATTCCCTAGACCATGGTTCAAAATTACTAGGTCCGTCGACAAATGCCTTCGTGTAGCTGAGGACGATTTTAATATTCACTCACTCACTCACTGCACACACGAGGACTGTTAAATATATTGTAATTGACCTAACGGCTCTTACAGTAGGGGTCTAGGCCCGCTCTTGCAAGAAGGAATGACACAGAGTCGTGTTCACGCCTCCATGTCACATGTGGAGGATGTGTCACGGCTCTATTAAGGCATTAATAGCCACTGTGTACGAATCAATCAACGTCGTGTCCAATCTGATCATATCTGTAGAACGCTACACCGTATGATAACATGGGATCATGGATTGCGGCACCATCTCCTATGATAATAAGTTCACTGAGCTGGTTCATACTGATAACGTTATGGAGGTTCAATGATATGTGGATGATTTGCCGCGATCGATGTTTTCAAGACGCATCAATGCCATTTACCCCTATCTGACCAAATGATTTCAGACCCAGGTGTCACCCAGACTATTGATGTCTTCTAATTTTTCTCCCATCGAGCGATAAATCATCGTTTTGGTGTAGTTCTACCATCGTGCTAAAAGAGTAAATAATGACAATTGGTTGAGAGGGTAGAGTCCTATTTCCCTCAAGTAAGAATTCGCCTATCAGTGACTATATTTTCCATGACATGAATTGCCCCCCAATGTAGACTTAAAACTTACTGATAGTTTGATTTTGTCACTCATTGTACTGTTGTATCGTGTTGAAATAAACATAATTCATTGTTTTATGCTATCGCTTTTTGTAAGCCGATTTTCATCACTTTCTATGCATGTATTCTTGGTATTGCACTTTTTCTGCAAACACACTCAAATATAATATAACTTTGAACAGAAATGCTATTATCATCGTGTATTTGCTTTTTGTGAAACAAGTTTTTCTTTTAAGAAATTAAAATTTTCAAGAAGAGAAATGTATTGAGGGGTAAGAAGCCGAATATATTGGTTTTTAACACCTTTATAGGAAATGTGAAAGGAAATGTTTTCACACCTCACTCTATCTTTCATGGTAAAAGAATAAATTCGTAAATATACGAGACAGTGAAGTTTATCAAATAGCTCTGTATGAGTTAGAATACGTTAGTCAAAAATTAATTACTTAATCGTTAGACTCAAAGACCATCATTAGCATTAAATATTAATGAAAAAAGAATATTAAATTAGCTAATAATTAGATAGTTATTAATCAATGGAGGAAATGGAGAATTTTGATATATATGGAAAGAATATCATTTAAATAATAGTATTTAATATTTATTATATAATATTATGGATATATATATGTGTGTATGGTTGGGGGTGTACATAAAAATGTATTAAAAAATTTCCCCCTTGAAAAATTTTGATCAACAAAATTTTTTCAAGAGGGAAGATATTATTACGAGCTTAATATTTATATGTAGAATGAAATACTTTAACTATTCAGAATGTATCAATGGAAGAAAACAAAAATTACTATACTCGTTAATTTTTAAAAAAAGTATATCATACGAATTTAAATATGTCTAGAAAACACTCCAATGCTTATGTGTAGGAATATTTCCCCATTTTTTTAGTTACAATTATGGTCATATATTGCTTTATTTCTGTTTTCACGAAGCTGCAAAGTTTAGTTATTAAAATATTCCTATTAAATTCTGTCTAAAATTTTATATCAAATAGCTCTTCTCTCTGCATTTTATTAAAAATAGTTATTTACTTACTTTTTAGACAAAAATAAAAAGTGTAATTTTCAAATAATTATATAAATAATACATAGAAAACATTAAAATGTATAAAACACATGTACAATTGTCTCACGGAAGAAAAGGAAAAGAAAATTTGGAGAATGCTTTCATGCTATGTCAATTTACATCTTTCACTGACTCGTACATTTGAAACGAAATAGGGGACGACCCAGCGCGTCGTTCTCATCCATTCATTAATAAATGATTCAGACGTACATGGGTGGAGCAAAATCTAACCGCCAATCATAATTGAGAATCTGCGGTCCATAACTCACGAGGATTGGGATAAAAAAACAAAAAAGTAAGAAGTGGAAGATCTTTTGAGGAAAAATATATCAAGGACTGGGCTTGTTAGTTTCTCTGCAAAGCACGGTGGACATCAGCAGGAGAAACCTCTGCGCAGGATGAGTTACGATTTTGGCGTAGTAATAATAATTATTATGATTGCCAATGTTGAAAATACAGTTGAGGTAAGTTTGTTTCAAATTTTTTTTAACTGTAGATATTGAATTGTAATTATTTCAGTGAGAACTGAATATAAAGACGCAGTCTTAATATTCTCAAGAATCACATATCTTTAAAATACACATAAAAAGAGTCAACAAATTAATGATGGGCATTGCGTTGAAATTATGAATCTAGTTCAACGTGTATTTTATACCAATTTTAGTGGAAAAATTTGTAACTATAAAGAAATTTATGATTTAGAATTAATCTTACGGCAAATGCGTCATCTCAATCTGAATTTATCTAATTCTACAGGATTATACTAAATGTTAAACATTATGCACGATTTCTTTGAATATGAGTAAAATAAAAACATTGTTAAAATGTTGTCTACTGATTCAAATTTTTGTTAAAAGGATTGTTTGCTAAAGTAAAATTTTTCCTCTCAAAGATTTGAAATTTTTTAAATATTCTAGAATGTTTATAAATTAATGCTCTAGATCTAAGATTTTTATAAAAAGCTTATTATATTTATTTAGGGAACTGAGATTTTTAAATATGTTACTACTTTACTGAGAATTATGTCTCAAATTTATATTAATTCATTATTTTATTTAACTTACTTATCTATGTAATATTAGTATACCTTTATTTTTAAATATTTTGTAGCCAATAATAATTATTTTCTATATTCAAATGTAGTACTTTTTTATTTTCGATGATAAAAATAGCAATTTTTGGGCAGAATAATCGTTTAAACAAAAAATAGCATATAATATATTTTCAAAACTATAATAAGAAAAATATTTGAATGGTATTATTAATGTGGAATATTTTGCATGTTTCATTATCAGAAATTTTTTAAACGTCTAGTAAGAAATATCCATTTTGATAATTTATTTTTAATATTTGAATGTTTTAAACCTTTCAAAATTATTATACAAATACGGATACTTTCTAAATTAAATTCTTCATATAAAATTAATTCCATCTGCTCCATCTAATGTTCCATCTGCTTAGACCTTAAAATTTCTCCAAAAATATTTAATCAAATCGCAAGATACTGTGAACATGCAATTTTTCCAATAAATAAAGATTGAAATAACTTCGTTTTCTATATTAACTTGTGTATATCCCTCTTGATCTATTAATTATTTTAATTACTTATTGGTGCAAATATTAACATAACACTTTTTTAAATTAAAAAAAAAACTAAAAAAAACCCAACTATTACATTATATTAACAATTATTAGACCCTTATTCCATGCATAATTATTGCTAATATTTTTAATTTAAACTGAAGAAATATTTCTTGTTTCGCTCATTAACTAATTTATTTAAACATAATTTGATTTATCTCGAGCAAAATTTTAGCTTTAAACCCGCCTTTCTTTCGACATTTTTTAGCAAGAATTAAGCAAGAAATATTTTATATCATATTTTTATTCCCATATTTTTCTGTCTCATTTATTTATGAATTTGCTTTTACTACAGATTACTACTTCATATCGCAAAGAAAAGATGTTTAGATTGCTAATTATTTTTGTGTTTGTATTCGAAGATGAAATTTTTTTCCCCCAAGACAAGTTAAAACATTCATTTTAATTACATATTTCAGCTGCTATCATTTGTAAATATTGTGTTTTAATCGATGGAAAACGTATCATTTCTTCTTTTGCTTCACAAAATGGTATTAATATGATATACAAAAAGTAGATTTTATCAAATTAGAATAATTTGTCTTTTTAAAGCTACATTCCTAAGGGCACAAGCTCTTATTAATGGTATTTGATTTTATATTTTCTATTTCTCCATATTTATCTCATATTGCAATAACTTAAAAATTATATAGCATTTATCAGTTGGAAATTGAATGTTATAACTCTTTTTTAATTTTGGGGAAAAAAATTCGGTAAAAATAGAAGATTTCAGAATTTTTTGTAGCACTTTTGTAGCACATATCGTAGACTGATATATCTACAGCTAACAAGTTATAAGAGGTGTTGGAAGAATTGCACATTTTATCAAGCCTTAATGTTTTTATTACACGTGATTAAATTAATGGAAATATTGAGAAATAAGTTATATAATTAAATCTAACAAATTATAAGAAGTGTTGGAGAGATTGTACATTTTATCAAGCCTTAATTTTTTACTACACGTGATTTAAATTAATGAAAATATTGAAAAACAAATTAAGAAAAAAATAATACATAATATGTCAATAATTGAAATGCGAGATTATTTCTTAATATTCTTAACATTTAAATGCAATTGAAACCCGCTGAATGAGTTTTTATTGTATCTTATTACAAATGAACTTTTTTTAATACTTTTCATTGAGGAATTTTTATTATTATAAATATACAACATCAGTTCATATATTGTTGTACTAAATTCCTGTACTCTTTCTCTAGAGATATTTGTGTAGTTTTTAAACATCACATTAATGTGTATATTTTTAAAAAAATGTAGTGTTTCTGCCAAGAATTTTTAATATATTAATCTTAATCTGGATTTTTAATCTATTTAATAATCAAAGATTTGCCTGTGATTATATCATTGAATTTGTATGTTCTTAATGTCGGACATCAGGAATCCTTGGAACAAAATATAATCAGTAAATTAGAAGCCTACAAAATTGGGAAGGTAGAGTAGTGTAGAATGAATACATTGAGCCTATTAAGTTATCGAATTTCAATTATGTGGATATACATATACGATTGATAGATATTGATTTCAATTTTAATGTTCTTTAAGAAAAATTTATACTTTGTAATAATAACTGTACGCTTTGTGGTAACAATCAACACGAATTTACACTTATATGCTTTTATCTATCTATTATTAATTCATTTAGAAATCGCAAAAAAAATCAATACTGAAAACGCTTTTTTAAACGGTATCTGAGATAAGAAAGTGATTAAATGTAGCTGTCACAATGTATTTTTTAAACCTTACAGGTTGTTTTTATGTTGGATATAAAAATTCAAAGATTAAAAATTTTTTCTTCTACATACCTCTTGGTCATAACTTTTTTCCTGGCCTAATTTGTTGTCAGAACTAAAAACTTTAACATACCTCATAAATATGAAGCACCTAAAATGTTATAAGATTTTTCTTAATTTCCTTTATTTTTAAAACTTACATATATGGGGGAAAAACCCATAACTGACTGGATTATAAGCTGATATTAAATAATTTTTATTCCTCATTTTCAATTCTTTTCATTTAATTTCTATTTTAAATTCTGTTTTGATCTTTTGTTCATCATCAGCAATGCACACGAATATACAACTTTATGGTAATGTTGTTTATATCTTTTTAATTCGAAGAAAAACGATTTCTTAGTTTATATTCGAAATTACCAAATCTGCTAAAAATAATTTACCTTATAAAAACAAAAATGTAATATAACGCTTAGATAAAAACAAATGCAATATAAAGTTCAATTACAAACACAGTTGTGAATTATACATTTAGCATTTAATTATAGAGGAATTTACAATAAATGATCGTTATATTTTGTAGTTATAAAGCTAGACACCTTTTATATATATACTTCACTGTCTTTATATAAATGAATCTTTGCCTCTAACTCAATGATTTTACTGAAATTTCTTGTATCCGTTTTAAATGTTCTTTTTTTTTAAGAATAATTTTTTTTTCAAACGAAATTTTGAAGCAAATTAAAAAAAATTAATGAGATCTTATTTATGTTGGATTGAAATTCATTCTTTTACCTTCACAAAATACGAGTATCATAAAACCACTTAACTAATCTGAGAGGAAGGAACGTTTTGTTGCTCTGTTGTTATTATTGTTTTGTATGATTCGTGACTTTTTTTTACATTGTTATTTACTGAAATTTAAAATGTCGAGGTTTGGAAGGAATAGATTCAGAAATTCAGAACCAAGACTGAATGAAGCATTAATATATCTATACACAAGCAACTATTTCCAAGGTCACCGCCAGCAATTAACAAATAAAGTTTTACAGAATATTAATAAAAATAAATGGATGGTTACTTCACATATAATGGACTCTAGAATTCAAATATTCAGTCTTGTGAATTATTTGAACTTAGGTGGAAAGATGCGAGAAAAAATGCAATGCGTTAAAGAGCAAAAATAAGAACTTTAAATATTGATCTGCAAACATTTAGTTTAAAAGATACGGTGATATACACTGAATAGAAATTTAAACACTAATTGTAAAAATTCTGATACTTAAGGCATCCGACTACCGTAAAATTATGAATTTTGCCAAAAATTGACAATTTTTTTATGATTTCATTTTATAGGTCATCTTATTAGCTTTATAAAAATACCAAGTTTATTATTTTCCGTTTAATAGAACAAAAACTACAAGTGTTTTAGCAAAAGCAGATGTCATTACTTTAAGCAAGATGTCATAGTTTAAAACGCGTTTTACTTGAAATGTTTTTTTTTGAAAATTTAAACGGGGCCAGAGCAATTACTAAAAAAGTTTTGAAAATAATTAACTGTGAAATTTTTTGTGTATGTTTTGTATAACAGTAGAAGTGTTTTAACCTTCAGATTTATCAATCATTGTTTTATTACGTAATATAATCACTGTTTTTAAAGCAGTTTAATATAATAACTATGATAAAATGCTCTAGTTTTTGTAAAAATTAAAATATCTCTTATATCCTGAAGGTCATTTCAAAAATGAATAACATAGCAACACATCAAAATTGAAAATTTGTTTATAAACCTTTCATACAGAATGGACCGCGTTTATGTTATTTTTTGTCAATTTTTACCCATTTTAGTCATAATAATTTCTTTTTCTTTTCTTAATTTTAGCATATTTTTCCTAAAATGTATTCGTTATTTTGACCTCATTATTTTGAATCACAGTCAAATGATGAGGGGGACACACATGCATACCTCAGCTAAATTGCTCCCCTTCCTTGTTTCCACTGGCTTGAAAGTGTGAGGATTTTGAGTCGCAACAGATTTAACATGTGTTTAGCAGGGATCCTGGGCTCAGAGAAAACTTAAGATTTTTTTGAATGCCTCTATACAAAAGTAGGCCCTACCTGAGATCCTTAAAAGTAGACAGTATATATATTTGAACGAGTATATTTGAAAATACATGCTATATATATAGCATGTATTGTCAAAAGTTCAAACGATAATTTGGAACAAATAAATATGCACGACTCACAATCTAAGAAACCAAGGCACAAACCGGCTCGACCGATGGCCACATTCGACTAAATGAGTTGAAGGACTGCTTATGGTATTAGGACATGGACAATGGTCATCACATAATAATAATCTTACCACTTTTTCCATTTGAGATGTGATTTGAAATTCCCTGTTATTCGGAGAAAATGTATGGGAATAATATTTGACCACTTTAAAATTATCCGGATTATGAGTTTATGGCAGAGCCAAGAACGAAGCGAGGCCCCCACCAATTGCAAGGCTCTGGACCCGGGCCCATGCCTTAAGACGTCCCTGGTGTTTAACCAACTACACAATGGGTTTCTGAAAGGATGAGAATCGAGCCTGTTACCCTTCGATATTGCAAACACATTGTTCCACAATCAGACTGCAGCACCCCTCCCCTACGTATCCAAGAACTGGAAGGAGAAAAAAGAAAAAAATAGTCACATTTCTCATTAACTTAGCTCTCTTTTTACTTCCGAATTTTGTGGTATTTTTAGTTTAATTTGAAAAATAATTTCAAGTATTAATTAAGATTTTTATATTCGAATTCTCTGACGAAGATTACTTCTTTACAAAGCATTTAACAGCAGCTAAATATAAGATATTGGGAGATTTCCTGTTTTAAACAAATATTGCATTATAAGTAGCAACGTTTTAAAAATATTCTTCCTTCTTTTTTTGCCAAAAAGCTCCTGCGTTTAAGTAATTTTTTTTTGTAAGTATATTCTTAAAACAATTTTATATTTTTATTTCAATGTAACTGACACTAAATATAAAAAGAAACCATTTTTTATGTTTTTGTTTCAAAAGCATGGTTCCGAATGTAGTCACCTATCAGAGTTGTCAATTACATAATTTTATTTTCTAATAAATTATACGATACATACTTATAAATATTGAACATACAATATCTTTACAAACCCATTAAAACATATATTTTTTAAATTTAATAATTAATTAATAAAATATTACTAATTATACCAGTGGCGTAACGGAAAATGATTGGGCCCCCCGCAAGGTCAGGTCTTGGGCCCCAAGCCAGATCTTATATATAGAGAGAGAGAAAGAGAGAGAGAGAGATTTTACTTTCTAGAAAAAGTCTACATTCATCAACTACTGCTTACATAAACAACGAAAAAAAATTTAAAAACCAGAATTTGAAAAAAAATTTTAAATGATATTTTATTTAGTTCATTTCAAGTATTGAGAATAGCAAAAGTAAACTCGGTTTTTTTTGCATAGCTTTTAAAATAAAAACAGGTTTGTAGCGATACCAACAAAAATCAAGTAGAAAAATCTGCGTTCACTGTTTTAGTAGTAACTATAAAAATTATTTAAAAAGGACAATGATATATTTAATAGCTGCAGTGGCGTAACGGAAAATAAAAGGGCCCCCCTCGCAAAGTCAGGTTTTGGGCCCCAAGCCATATCTTACAAAAGGATTACAAAACCAAACATAATGTACCTATACACATCTTATAAAAATATTTAAACTTATAACTGAATACAAAATCAACCTGAGTCTGAATAAACGAAGTAAATAACCTTTAACATCAGAGAGTATTTATGGTATTTATTAAAATGGAAAATCTCTCAAACAACAGTCGAAAGATAACCTGGTAACTTAAAAACAACACATTAAGAAAGACACGAAAACTGTCTTTCTCACGAACGAAATAATTTTCGTTTTCAAATTCTTGCCAAAGAAGAAAGATATCGCTTACCTTATCCTCTTTTTCTAAATCCCGGGATGAACTTGATCTAAAGTTTGATTATATTCTAGCATAAATACTGCCACTCTTGAAATAGAGAGTTCTTTGAATGATGCAAACATGATTTAATGAAAAAAGAAATAAAAAATACAGATACATTCCGCGTATTAAGATTAAAACACAACTACTATTACTAATACACTGACTAAAATAAATTTGTTCCCTTAAATCTGTATCTAAATAAGCACCTACATAAAGCACAGAATCACTTCTATTCGAGTCTGTTTTTCTCAGTTTTCATCTTACGACTCCTTTTCTTTAGACAGAGTATCCTTTTTCACTGTAGTGTCCGAAACTGTGTTTTTTCTTGTGAATTAATTTTCACTTCCATGATTTGTTCATCAACTTCACTAGCATTACTATAACGAGTAAGTAACTTGCGCAAGGTTATGTACTTGCAGATATTAAAAATTTATCCAAAATTTTGCACATTTACTATTAATATTATACTCCTTTTCCTTTCGAATTTTTCGTTTTTGAGAAACATTCGAAGTTTTTTTTAACTCCACTCATTTTATGGCCGCGTTTTTTTTTGTCTTTTTTCACAAAATACCATTTTTTGAACCAGAATATAAAATTCCGATAAAAAAAATACAATTCTAATAATGAAAGCGAGAAGAGAGACGGAAATGTTTTAATAGTGAAGGAACAAACCCTAAATTTCAGGGCATTGAATATAAAAAAATGAGATCAGTTTTAAAAGCAAGTTTGTGAAACGTTTCTCATTATCCTTTATTTGATTGAATACTCATAAATCCGACCAAATTATTATTTAAATGTTCTCTATGGTTTTTCACGTATCATTATACTATTTCACGTGAAAAAAGCATAACAGATGTACGTTATTTACGACTTCGCTAAATGAAAATGAATTACACGAGGGGCAGGGGGAACTAAGGTTGGCAATAAGTTACTCTGCAACTTCGGTAGAAAGTAAATCATGTCTTTTTTCTCTCTCTACAGCTAATGTAAAGTAAGTAATAATAAGAGTGATGAATTTTATCTTCCTAGAATTATATCCCCCATTCTCCA